>JAULBM010048560.1:0-10595 GCA_032357055.1 Geukensia granosissima | reverse complement strand
TGTTCCTTTGCTTGGAATTTACTTGTACATATGAGATTTTTGTGTCATGAATATTTACACCATATCCCACCTTTTTCCTGAATCCATGCATCTATCTTTAACAAATTTTATACTTGGATTGTTTTAATTTATTAAAAAATATTGATGTCAACAATCAATAATACTTCGTCATGTCTTGGCGTAGGATGCGAAACCTCGACTAATATATGGTATTCATGAATTAATAACTGTTTTTTGTTCTAATCAAGGGCGTCATTTCTAAATGATAATCTAGCACAATCCGAAACCAGAGATCTATTTCTGTACACAGAGCTATGTTCCGATGTTTGCATAAAAAATTTTGTTGTAGTCTGGTCATTTTCATTTTCACGAAAAATGTACGCACAGAGAATAGAAAAACAGATGTGCTATGAGGCATCCTATCTTAAGAAAAATTAAAAATGACAAACCGGTGACCTAAGGACATAGATGAAAGGACAACGACCCAAATAGTAAAACTTCATAAAAAATTGTAATCGGTGTTTTATATCGGCAATTTTTATCCTAGATGCTTCCAATACCTTTTGAATTGTCTCTTACACAATACCTTGTTTATTTTGGCAATTTGTGATATATATATTTTACACCACGACACGCTGGAAAGAGTTTATTGTATCTTGGTTGTGCAGAAGTATGTGTATTTTCAATTTTGTTTGGCTTTAGTATGGCTTTTTGGGACGTTGGTTGCTCTTTCTTGGTCGGTACATCATGTTTTCTTGTTATATTTGTCATTTTTAGGAGTTGATTGTTATGTAACTGGTTTTTGAGGGTTTTTTTTGCATTTTGACAAACTATTGTACTAGGTTGAGCGCTTTCGTAATTGTTTGACGCAGACACTTGTGTCGTATGTCTGTTTCGTGCGGAGGATGCTTTCCGGTGAATGCCCGGTGTATGTCGTTAGTTTTGTGTTTGTTGTTGCTGGTAACTTTTTATTTTAGGACGTTTCAATGCATGCAGCGTTTTCACATTAGGATGTTTCCTAGTTTGTATTTTAGAATTAATAGTAATGACTTTCGTTTAGAAAATTTGAAACTAAATCACATTGACATAAAATGAATATCTACAATGAAAGACAAGTTTATTGTTTTATTATATCGAGTTTATAAGAAAAATGGTAAAACATAATCTCAGGTGACAGCTTTTTAATTCTTCCTGTCTCTTTTGGCGTACTGCCAATATTTGTCAATATAACCACCATTTAATCACCAAAATCAATAAATCAATATTTTTATCGCATGACGTGTCATTTCGTTTTGTCAGAAGCTATACAATTTTTTTCCGTGGTTTATTTAAAAACATGGAGTATTTTTTATGAAAATGAAAAGGCATGCGGTTAATGTCAACTAGACTGTATTACAACAACGAGAAAAACGGTGAAATTAACTAATATAGAGGTCTCCACAAGGCCTTCAACAAAGGTGGAATCCAACTCCTTGTGAAAAGCTCTAAATAAAATATAATGCTAAATTAATATTGCTCTAAACTAAATATTACCAAAAAATGTACATTTAACCTAACAATAAACAGAAGACAAACCCATTACGATAATTTATAAAAAACAAAGAAAACAAAAGCAGTAACAGACGAACTATAAAAGAATCAAACAGAGACTACCTTAATTACAATAAAAATCCTTAATAAAAATACATGCAAAAAGAAGATGCATCTCTAATGAATGCTTGCAGTTACCGAAAAACAAGCTCAGGTTGAGATTCCTGATGATAAACATCAAGACTCTCAGCAGGAGATACCATTAAACACAGTCTGACAATTAATTACTTGTTGTCAGTAAACGCGAAGAAAGACAAGATTAATACAATGCAAACTGTATTAATATTGTAAGCTTAAATAAAATGTTTCCACATAACGCTAGATGTGTATTCCTTGTCGTATCAAAACTCTACATCATTTTATTCGGTATGTTTAAACAATTGATTGTGACTTGAACATCAGAGTCAAGATCAGCTTTTGTGAAATTTACCTTCAGGTCATTTAGCCTAAACAAATATAAAAATTTAGTTTTCTGTTACATAATTTGCAGGCCGCCTCGGTAATGGAATGGTTAGTATGCGAAAGGTCGTGGGTTCGATCCTCGGCCTTGTCAAAATAAAAATGTAATATTGGTATTTGCTGCTTCTCCGTTAAGCAGGCAGCATTTAGGAGTAAGAGCAAGACTGGCCGATCCAGAGTCATAATATATGTGTCTGTCATAGGTAAATTGGCATGTCTTCCTGCTGTCTCTTGCTTTCTTGAGCTGGTAAGTGAAAAATCTGGCTCAGCATATGTGTCTAGTTCAAAGAAGGGTTCTGTCATGCAAATGTGGTGGTGGCATCAGTAGGTCTCATTATGGCACAGATTTATATAAAAATGTGTTGTCGGACTTACGGGGTGTCGGACTAACGGGGCGTCGGACTAACGGGGTGTCGGACAAACGGGGCGTCGGACCAATGGGGTGTAGGACCAATGGGGCGTCGGACTGAAGCCCCCCCCCCGGAGGTTATATTTAGGCTTTCAACAATGGATACAAATAAACAACATAAAATTAAATGAAAAATGCCATGAAAATTCGTCTGTTTTTTCCCTTGGAGTGCAGTCTATTTGACATTTCGGTCGCCATCATGATTTGGTTGACCGGTACGAAATATCAATTTCACAGATGACAAAAGATATCTTCCGACTGTCATGAATACAAATCCGTTCCTATACCTGGTTGTGACTAACATCGATTATGACTATACACCGGCTTTGACTACTGAGTAACACGACGGGTGCCACTAGTGGAGCAGGAGTTGATTACCTTTCCGGAGCACCTGAACTCACCTTTGTTTTTGTAGGGTATGTGTTATTTCAGCTTTAGTTTTCAGATTAGTGTTATGTGTTCTATTTTTGTCTCTCGTTTCATTTTGTTGGCCGTGGTCTTGTCTGTCTTCTTCCGACTTATAAATTTCTGTCTGCCCCTTTGGTATCTTCGAATTCTTTTTAAATATCTGTAATGCAAGAGAGAGGTATTACAATACTTCGAGATCAATAGAGAAATAAAAACATAAAGGTTTGCAAAGTTGAAAAATCTTAATGTTTTGGTCCAGCGTCTGAAACTTGTACAGTACACATCTTCAGGTATGTAAACGAAACAATCGATCGAAAATATAGATGATTCTCCATCGTTAATTTTGGGGTTTCACATGGGGAACTATAAATATTTGATAAAAATACTTATAACATAATGAGGTCGCCTCGTTTTCATTGTCTAAATGCAGTATTAAATAGATATTTATATATGTATATGTTGCTGTCACATTAGAAATGAAATTGATTAAAATTACATTGATAATGTCTACCCTTAACGCTGATTACAAAGGTTTGTTTTATGCCTTGCTATTAGGACGCTTCCACGTAGCCGTTAAAGTTTCTGGTTCCTCGACAACTCTTGGAGAAGCTGGATACGAAACTATCGGAGGTTCCCGTGGTGTACTCCCCGATCTTGGAGTTTTCGGAAGGTCAATTGAAGGTGAGGGAGCATTAGGATCATTTCCAACAAACATCTGTGAACCCCAGGGGCTCCCCTTCAAGGCTGCATTGGTGGTGTCTTGGCGTTTTCCCGCCTTATTTGTTGCATCAGACGGTATAGGTGGCGTTTTCTGACTTCTGAGTGACAAAGGTGATATGGCACTGTCTAAAGGCTGAGCAACACCTTTTTCAACTACAGGTCCATTTTCATAAAGTAGCAAGGCGGGCCAAACAAGGTAGTCATATTTGTCACCTGATTTGGTATAAGGACGGAAGAGTTCCGAATCATAGTCTGCCTTCCGAACAATTTTTGAAAATAAAACCATTGGTGGATCTTGCACTGTCATATGCCATGTGACTGCAACACATCTCTCTGCGTATTTCACTACATATTCATTTCGATATTCTTTCCCTTCGAAGAAAGTTGGCAAAATAACATCTGAAAAAGACTTTATGTGGAGGGAAAATCAGTTACTTGTCATTATGATAGAACAGAAATATAATGCAAAAATTGTAACAATAATGAGAATGAAATTCATTTCCTTTTATATTGTAATAGCGGCACTAGCAAGAAGTCTTTCTACGAATACATAATCAAAGAAAATTAAAACTTCATTCATATCAGATATTGAGAGATTGAGGTATATCTTATCACTTGTAAATAAGGTTCACAAATCTATCGAACTGAAGACATTTTTTTAGAGCTTATTACTTTAATAATTGCAAAATCCTTTAACTTATTGTTGAATGATTTTTGTTTTTTTGTGTCACACACACTATTTTGTATCTAGACAATACGGTTTGATTAAAAAAACTAAACTATATATTCTTGACTTGATCTACAAATAATTTTTTCTTTAACTATATACTGGAAACCTTCATCCGGCAAAAGCGTTGTGTTAATATAATCTGCTTCAGAATTATTTGGGTTTTGGAAAGATTTTAAGGTGATGCATTAATATCTTTTCAAATTCTTAGTGGCTAAATTAATTGATCTAATAAAGATAAAGGTTATCTTTCTTGCATTTGCAGGTTTATCAAAATCCTTAGGTAGCGACAAAGTGATATGAAGAGTCTCGTTGAGATAAATCAATTATCATTTCTTTTTTTTTGGCCAAAATCAGGACTTGCATTTAAAAGACCAGTCATCCCCAATCAAATGTTAATGTTGATTATTGACTTTTTTCCTTTTTTTGATGTTTCTTTCGACACCTACTTGTATTAAAGGATTTTAATACCGACATCGATTTGTAGATCTATGAGCAAGAACTAATTAAAGAGAAAAAATGCTTAACGTCATTTATATGTTTATGATATCAAATATCACTTCAGATTTTAAAGCATGCAGTTGAACCAGATGAAAATACTATATATACGACCATGTTTACAATAGATTGTTAAAAGTGGTTAATAAAACCATACAAATGACTATATAAGAGTTATGTCCCTTGATGTCAATATCATTATTATTTCAATACTGAATCATAAAAGTATGCCAGTTATCACCTTTTGAAGAATCGGTAAACACTCTGCTGATGAGGTCTGTCTGTATGTCTTTGTTACTGCTGCCAGTGGACCTGTTAAATCTGTTCCAGTTTCAAGGAGTTCAATTCTCTTATTCTCCGTCCACTAATGTAGAAAACATTATCATCATATATTATCATCATTATGTTTGGGACCGGTTAGTGATTATTTTTATACATATTTCTGTTATACCCTTTGTTTAGGAAAGGTTAATGAGTGTTTTATATATATTTCTGTTACACCCTTTGTTTAGGAGGAGTTAGTGATTATTTTTATACATATTTCTATTATACCCGATGTTTAGGACAGGTTAGTGATTACTTTTATATATTTCTGTTATGATTTTTTAATAATAATGTTTTTACTGTTTAATCGGTGAACGACTGATTGCTTTAGTTTGGAAAATGATTGATATTGTTTATTTTCTGTATAGGAGGAAACAAAAATGACCAGTTTTGACTATTTAGAGAATGCATGTATAATCCATTTTTTTTAATTATTATATCTTCTTTATTTTATGTTAATCGGTTTCAGACAGAATGAACTAAAATCATAAAGGATCCCCCCTTTTTTCTATTAAGATTATCTGTTTTTGAAAAAAATGATGTTTACTATGAAATCCGTTAATATTCAATAGTCAACATGACCAATAAATACAGAAAAAGATGTGGTATGATTGTCGATTAGACAGCAATCCACAACATATAAAAAATTTCCTTTAAAAGGCACCCCAAGACTTCAATAAATGACAAATAATACATCATAAAGCAAGCTTTAAGTCACCTCAAAAATAAGATGTGATGATTTCAAAAGTAATAATTATCTGAAAATCATTATACAGTGAAAAAAGTAGCCATCACAAATACAAATAACGACATTCTTTGCATAACGGGTTCCTGGCTGGGACAGGCTTATTAAGTACGTGACAGAATAAAACATATCAGTGAGATCTCCTTTGGGTCAGTGGTGTGATACAACGACAAAAAATCAGTTGGACTACAAATAACTCCTGAAGTCTTTATATTTTTATTTGATTTGTGACTTTAGATATTGACAGTTTAGTCCAAAAACTTGATAGTGATACAAATTTGAAAAATTCCACAACAGTATTAGCAGCTTATTACTCATATTTCCCCATTGAATTAAAGTTCAATGTAGAATATCCATTTTAGAGATGAAATATGCATAGTACAAAGAGACAAGACATATTTGAAACAAACTAAAAGATAAAACGAAAACAAAAGTACCAAAGGCTTGGAATCCATTAACTCTTTTACAAAACAGGAGTGTGATAAGGTGCTCCAGAAGGGTAAGCATCCCCTGTCTTGCGCACAACACCCCTAAGGGAATTCTTAAACTCTTATCTGGGTTAACGTCAATCCTAGAATAAGTCAACTTATTGTTGTAATAAAAAAAAAGATATTGGTTTAAAAGTTTGTTATTTTTTACATTTTATTAATTTGCGAAACACGGAAAAAATCTAAAAAATTAACATTTCCCGTAAAAATTCTAATTCAGTTTTGATATCATAGATGTCCAAACACAACAACACCTAAAAATCTCTTTGTTATAAATTATATGAACATTGCTTAAAGCGTGATAATGAAGTGAAATATTGATGCTTTCATCAAGAATTCATATTTTTAATCATGTGTTACCAAGTTCACTGCGAGTTTCTGATTTTCATATGGTTGTTCATTAAACCGACAATTTTATCTAAACAACCATGGCAAATGGAAAACTTTTTTATCATCTCGGATGATCTTTATCTTTGTAAAGCATGAAATTATTAACTTAATTTTATAGTTAAATCTCAGCGTTTAAGAAAAATATCTGTGTTCACTTAAATAAATCAAATATTAGAGCCACAAAATAGTTCATACCGTAGACAGTGGGCATGCTATTTCTCCTCCCAGATTTTCCAGTTGGGTTTTTGCTATGTCTTGACAAAATACAAATGCGCCCTACAATAAAAAATGTTCAAATTATGATCATATGCAAACTAGATATTTTCTTGTGAGTACTTGGATATAATTTAATGTGAAAAAACTTATTGAAGGTGAGCAAATAACATGTAGCAAATTGTGTTATCTCCGAATCACAGTTTCGTTCATTTCGACACGTCGACCATTTTAAATGATATCTCGTGGAATGGTGATTTTTGTGTTCAGTCTTACCTACACGAATGTTATTGTCATGGTAACCAGAATAGCCGATCGAGGGATTATGAACATTTATCAACTCATAGACCTGTATGTTACACATCATTTCTACAATTTACAGCTCATTTCGCTGGCTTAATGAAATAATCCCTGTCATGAAATGATCGTGGAGTTTTTTTTCCCCAAATATTTTTGCTGCTTATTGAAATAAACCTGTAATAAAATGATCAGGATTTTTTTTCTTTTTCCCAAATTTTTGCTGCTGATATGCCACTCTCTTACGTGGACAGATAATAGTCGAGTAGAAAGCAAATGTTGGTATGCATGCAACGAATTTCTGAAGGTCTGAAAAAATATCGTGTGAACTTAACGCAAAAATAATTGAATAATTTAAATTAAGACAAGGAACATCTAGATGAAGAGAGAGAAAATCTATGGATCAAACAAGAGGGAGCTGATCGATTGAGAAGACAAATCATGATATAGACAATTAACAAAAAGTGAAAATGAATTTTTATCTATGAACAATGCAGACCATACCAAAAAGTTTTAACTATAAAAATTAGATTCCCGTATGAATGATAGCATGTCAACATTCTATATGGCAAAATATTTGGCACATGGACCGATAAAAGTTGTCCAAATGATCCTAAAAAGAATGATATGTTGTCTGACTTGTCTGACATGACATTTATCAAACAATGTCCTAAAGGAATTGCTGCATTCATTTAAATTCTAAAACACGGACAGGCTTTGAAAAGCATTGCATTTACAAAATTTGCTTACTGTCGAATTTGGCTTCTTTTTGATTTGGATTTGAGTACTTCTTTTATTATGTTTGGATCCCGGAATTTCTATGTTTTGGTTCCAATGCTATTTATGAGAGGATACTCTTTCAAATTTACACGTATCATATAAAAAGCACCATATTTATTTAACATTCGTAAACTTGTATTTTGAGATTTAAGAACAGGTTTTGCACAAAATATTGCTGAAGTAGAAGCCAATTGCTTGGAGGAATATATTTTTTTTATAATTTTACGAAATTGTTATGACAATTATAAAGTATTTCTGTGATTAAATTTTCTTGAAAAATCCAGTTTGTAGCACAATTATGATAAACAACGTTTAACTAAATGCTTTAAAAATAATCCGTTGCTTAGATATAGACTTGGATTGTTCATTGTGTTGTCTACCGTACGCCTCATGGTCATTGTATTCTCTAGTTATCTTAGACAACTTTTTACAAATGAATGCATTTTACAGCTTCCGTTATGGTAAGGACTCATGTTTATTGTTGAAGACCATAATGGGACCGGTAGAAGTTTAAATTCTACGGTCTTATGGTGGTTGGATGTCTCATGGACAATCATGCCACATCTCCTATTTTTATACAGAATCACGTTTTTTTCAGATTTAACACATAAGTAGAAATTAATAGGTTTATACCCGAATTATTCTTTGCAAAATCTCCAATATTTTATCTTCTCGTAAGTTCATGATGTTATCTAGGTATTGGTATGCTTCCATCCATTGATTGTCATATAGTTGTGTATACATTTCTCCAACCTGCCTTGCGCCATCAACGTCTTGGCGTTTAGCACCATCTGATGGCTCACTGAATAAAAATATATCGATTAACAGCATCGTTACCAGGATGACTTACAGGGGATATTTGGGAAAAGTCAAACTTTGATTAGAAAACAGACTTTTAATAGTGAAAAATAAATCCAAATCATGACTTATTTAAAGTTCAATTATAATCTCAACTTTAACAACACTTTCTTTCATACGAATCCCTGGTAACGGGTATGAGTAATATGTGGCAGTTTTTCCTTCATGATTCATTAATAAACTATTTACAATTTTGTGCAATTTATTTAAGATGATTTCGGTCTTTATTTCTTTTTGTTGCGTTTGTTTTACAGGTTTTGACATTCTGATTTTTTTTAAATTTTGTTTGGTCCTACCTGTACTGAAGAAAGACACTGGCCTGCATAATTGTTTTTATTATTAATATGAAGACATTATAATATAATCAAAAACTTAACTTTGGTATTACTAATGACGCGTTACACATCCCTTTGTCTGGAAGGGCAAGCAGTTTCCGCCTCTTCTGAGACAATGTCGCTTTGTAGATTTTCCCAATCCACGGAAAGTAATCAGTTAAGGAAAGTGGGGAAGGCTTGAAGGTGGTCGTAGGTAAGTAGATAGTTAATTGTATCTACTTTTAAAAAGACTCAAAGCGGTGTAATTGTTTAAAAGTAAAACAAGCATAGCCGTAGTTAATGTTACACAGACCCCAATGTAATGCACATTTATTCTAAAAAGAAAACCAAACCTGTGTTTAATGTTTTCTGATTGCAGACGTTGCAGTTGTTCTTGCAGGTCAAGGCACATTTGTGATTTAAGATTAAGTTCCGATTGCAGCTGTCGAACTTTCGCTACTAATTCCTTCTGTAAAGTTTGATTCGAATTGCACTTTGGGCAAATGGTTCCTCCACCACCACCCTGGCCACTTGATGGTTTGTAACCTCTTTTTCGTGCACTGTCGTGTAGTTTTTCTCTATTCTGGGCGGATAACTAGAGGATAAGTAATTGAGAAATTATTATTGCTACATAAAAGGAATTGAAGCATTTAGACAAGAATATGAATAATGCAGGAAATACTGCAGTTCATTCTTCATTTGGATTCTTTTTAGATCTATAAGTTTATGAAATAAATAACATTTTAATACAGCATTTCATAAGGAATTACTATTGTTTTGACTGATGAAATGAAGTTACAAATCAGCGGGTGTTTTGTCAAAAATTAACAATTTGCATATGTAATATATATTAAGAAAATAAATAAACTTTGAACATGATTATTTTCTCATCTGGTTTATTGTAGGAATCCTTCTTGTCTTACCCTTATAGATTCGTTCATTTTAGTTTCTAAATAGCTTCAAGTATTTGTCAATACAAATTAACAAAACCAATCTAAGACTCACGAATATGTCAATTACATCTCTTTGAAAGTCTTAACTATGGATAAGGATAATGGCACGAATCAACAATTACTTTCTGTTCTGATATAATCTCTACTATCAACATCTGTACCATAAATATATCTGCCATTGACAGCAGAGAATTTATATGACATATGTTTTTCTCAAGATAACAAAATCCATGATTGTTAACATTGCTGTATGAGATATTAAACCCTCCAGATAGAAAGTCCATTCGAGACTTTTTACAATATTCCCACAGAAAAGGTAGCGCATTTTCATTAAGATTAAATTAAATAGAAACCAGAGGCTCCCAGGAGCCTGTCATCGCTCACCTGTCATACAGTTTCCAACATAACGTTTGCATTAAAAC
>JAULBM010048549.1:0-10595 GCA_032357055.1 Geukensia granosissima | reverse complement strand
TTTATGTAACAAAATAATATAAACATATTACTGATTTCAAGAGTTATCTCCCTCAATCCAGGTCTACCACCTTAAATGAAAGTACAAGAGAAATCTAAGGATTATTAAATTGATAGACATTATGTTAAACGATTTAAAGGATAATATAGAGTGGCCTGATGATATCAAATTATAGTTTTCATTTTCAGCCATAGACTCGGAGTATGAGAAATGCCTCGAGTTTTAACAACGATGGAATTCCAATTCTAGTGACAAAGTCTAAATCATCTCGATAAAAAATCAAAGCGTAAATTAATGTTATAGTCAGGTAAAACATCTGAATGATTGAATACTTTACGATAAAAATAAAATAATCATTTATATTACTTTTATGCATATATAATTGAATTGCATAAGTTTCAATTGCATAACATTGCGGCGACGAAAAAGAGAATTATACACCTATTACCTGTTATTTTGAGGATATATATATTTTCCTGTTTGATTGCATAGGTACATTATTTCAACAGTCCAGACTATGCTTTCATTTTTAGCGACAACAGATTCAGACGTTTTTACATCTAAAAGGATGATCGTTTCATCATAATAGCACATAATTGGATGGTCCGCAGCATTTTGAAACATGTTTTGAAAGGCATTATATAGAGGTTATGTTTGTTTGTCTGGGGTTTAGCGCCACCTATAACAATATTCCAGTCATAGCTGGCGGTCCGTGGTGGAGGAAGCCGAAATGCACGAAGAGAACCGCAGACCTTGGGTATGTCACTGAGCATCAATTACACATGCAATGCAAGTCAAATGCAGCCTTGTTGTTTGGTACAAATTCAGCCACGAACTCACGCCATATTTGCGATTGAATACTGAGATCTGTACGTGTAAATTTAAAACAACTACCTTGACCATTCGTCCACCCAGCCCCCATAATATCGAAGATATTTTTAAAACCTTTAAGTTTTCAGTTAACTTAATATTTTAAGTATTTCGTTAAGGAGTTCAACTGCAGTCTTTTGATTAGAAAAGTTGTTACTGAGAACTGTTTAAAGGAACTATTGTTACCTTATGAGCAAATGTACCAGGATGTATTTTGATATGTACTTATTTGGTTCTTTATGGTTATTTCATGCATAATAATACTTGAATATCTCATGACATGAACTTAAACATTTAATAGGGAATACTGTTCACCATTGTAGTTACTCCTAAGGGGATAGAAGGACATCAGCTATGATCATATATGTAATTATAAACATTAAAAATAAAACGATACAGCCAAGTCATCCGTTTTCATTTTATCTTATCCTCACAGACATTGCTCACGCGCAATAAGAACTGGAAAATTATCTAAGCTGTATGTACCTAGTTATAAATGCATTGTTTTTTATCCATAATACAATTTGTGTCTCATAAGTACAAGTTTCAGACTTCACATTTTCGGAGATAATTTGATTTAGAAAAAGAAGGCAATATAATTGGAGATCTATTTACCGGGAAATATATTTACGTGTTTCGGACGTTAAATCCAAGATTTCTGGATATAAACACTACAAAACAATACATTTTGTTATATAATAAAATATGACGATGATAACCATAAAGATGTAGGACCATTATAGTGTCTTTGATAGGCATACTATTGGTTGGAAAGATGGAATTGTTATTTTTCATTTGTTATATGTAACAAAGTTATCATATTTTTAAAAGTAAGATTTTCAGAACAATGCATCGATGAAGAAATTTGTGCATCATGAAGGTATTTCCAAAAATAAAACACTCTTCATCTTTTTTGGCAGATCTGTAAATCGTATTTTCAAATAATCCAAGTAGAAGTTTTTTCTATAATTATCTCTGAAAGAGTTTCTATTCGTTGCATATATAACAAAAAAAAGCTGACCATATTTTACCTAAATCCATTGCTACTGATGAGGACACGCAAAAGAGGGGAATTGATTTTTCGTGACTTGATCTGAAAACTATCGCACAGATAGTCCTAAAACCCTTGAAAATATGTAAACAACTTGGTTTTTTAACGACATGTTTTAAGAAATGTTATCTGATAAAATATTACAGAATGAAGATGTTTAGTAGATTGAGTTTTGTTTAAAGTCTAGCAGCAAATATTTCGTGCTTGTTGAGGACGAAAGCGTTTTATGAAAGATAATCATGAACCCTTAGTTGTACTAGAAAGACACGCTGAGCCAGAGTTTTTACTTGCTAGCTCACGAAACTAACAGTACACAGGGGAACATGCCGCTTTACCAAAAGACATTATTCTGACGCTGAGTTGGCCAGTCTTTTGCTTTTACTCATAAATGCTGCGTGCAAAGCGGAGTAGCATCGAATTTTAATATAGTTGGTTAACACGACCGTGGATAGAACCCACTACTATCCGCACTTGTTGCGAGGACGCTAACCATGAGACCACAGAGGCGGTCACATGGTAAGAAGAATTTACGAAAAGATGCAATTAATTTCCTCCGTAAAACTGACAAGCAACATAAAAATGGTAAAAAAAAATTAATTGGTTCACCATGTTCATTCAAATTATGACTAAAGAGTAGATTTTCCAAAACTAATTTAACAGTAAAAATTTAAAAAAAAGAACTCGTACAACATGTGTACATTATTTTACTGCAAAATACTGACATAAACATGACAATTTTCAATAAAGGTTTAGAATTACTTTACCTACATTGTTTGTGTCATGTTGAAATTGCACTTATGAATAATACACGAAAATTTAAATAAAATATATAAATATAACAATTCACGTGAGGTGTCTTATCGAAATCAAGAATGATGATTGGCAACGAAATCAAACATTAAGTGAACAAGAAAAGAGGGTGACACAAACCTTGATTGTTGGTGAAAATAACGACTGCACACCATGTCGTAATCGGGTAGGTAGAGATATAAGATTTAAATTTTTCTCACTACGAACACAATTTTGTATAATTCTTTGGCACATAAACTGTAAAGGCGCAACTTGTTTTATAACCCAGGCAACAAATAGGTTATATCCCGATGCCACAAATAATCGCCTGTCATTGTGGCCCCAACACATGGCAGTTAATGGTTTACCCTGAAATAAAAGAGAAAAGTAACTCCTAAAATATACCTAAATCATTTAAGCATTTATCAGGATTTTCTTAAAAGTGCATTGATGTTGTCACATAAATTACTACAACAAGGATACATCCAATCAAGGTTCAAGTCGTCTCTCTTAAAATTCCATGACGAATTGGTTGATCCATTTGGTATCACTGTATCTCAACAAATTATAGACCTGTTACCGGTAATAAAAAAACAGGTTGACCTCTTCTCAGATTGACGTTAAACCATATTAAAGTTTAAAGAATCCACGACTTATGTTGAGCGCAAGACAGGGGATGCTTACCAGTCTTGAGCACCTGTTACCAATTCTGTTTTGTAAAGGAGTTCGTGGATTGCAAGCCGTTGTTCTTTTAGTTTTCGTTTTATCTTTTAGTTTGTTTCAAATCTGTGTGTCTCTTTGGATTAAGCATTTTTGAATTTTCACATGGGATCTACGCTGGACTTAGAATCTACAGTTTCTTTATTTATTCAACATTGGTAAATTTATATATAATAAAATGATTATAAAAAGCGATAAAGAGTAAATCCCCCCCCAAAAAAAACAACAATCAATTTCTTCTTTACAATGCACGAAATATATATTCTTTTGCTTATAAATTTGGAGTATTTTTATTTAAGACCTTACATTAGAAATTGGTATGGCAAGCAAATTTCTTATCAGGAAATTATGCTGGTAACATGATATTAGAGGATAGTAAAATGATAAAATGATAAAAATTTGATAAAATAAATCATTTGAAAGGATTATATCCGGAATATAAAATTAGCATTTTTTCACAAAAATTTCGGTTTCAGAACTAACAAAACTAGCCATCGGACAAACAAATCTTAAATCAGACACTTATGTAAGTTGAAGAAAAATAAAGAGATTTGCAAAAAGATTTTTGCATTCTACCTCAAGTTTCCAAAGTTGAATGTTTGACTCAGAAAATGTCAATATTCCATTTTTATGAGCAAGTGCATATGATTTAATTGCGTTCAAAGCACTGTTTTCAATTAACCAACCAACAATAAGTATGATTTAGGGTAAAAACTGGACGTCAAATTTGTACGTAATAATGAATAAAAATAAAACGATTTCAAGTGTGTTTTGCTTGTTGCCAATAAGTAATGTTGTGTACCAATGACGTCCCAAGTAAGAACAAATGTATCTGGTTAATCTGAGGAGGTCAAAAGAATCTATTGTTATATAGAATGCCACCGGAAAAATTCTAGACTTAGCAAGAAAATTCTATCCGGAGTTCGTTAGTTAATTGATATTTACTGAAAGCAAAGGACACTAAGACTTAACGAAGGAAATCATATTCACTGAACGTTAAATTGAATTTCTCTTGTTTTCAAGTTCATAACATAATTAAGTGTATTTGATTATAAATTACAAAGCCTGGAAATCACAGTCGAAAACAAGAACATCAGACAATACGCCAACCTTAAACTCATTAAAATATATCAACTGGAACTTATTATTTTGTGTTGAAACTTCGAAGAGGTTTGAGATTGAACTTTAGTACACTGCATTTGCGTTAAGTATCGATTTGTTGTTAAAAGTAGATTTATTCATTTAATCGAACATTCTTGCTAGGAAAGGACTTCAGAAAACTGACATGATTTTATTAAATATTAATTTAGAGATTCAAATGATAATTATTCTCAGGTGAGCTGAAACTTTTTTTTTACACAAATATCAATTTTGACTTAGTCCCTTGAAAAGTGGACATACTACAAAGCGAAGTCTGCGACTGCGTTTGTCTTTCGTTTCATTTTGTTGTCAATGGTCTTGTTTGTCTTCTGATTTAACAATTTCTGTCTGCCCCTTTGGTATCTTCGTATTCGAATATTGTGAAAAGACGTAGGTAACTATTATTCATTTGGTGGTATAGATTGTTTTGTTTCTTATTATTTATGAATGCACTCGGAAATACCACATCTCGTCGAAAAAAAAAACATTTGTAGATTTCAGCTTTTTCCAGCATTATCGCATTTCCTTTACATTAATAATTTTTGGTAAGCCAATTTACTAATGAACTTTAAGAGTGTGTTTACTTACTTCGCCTATGTTAACACGCTGTCAAACCTGCCATAGCGATAACATTTTTAAACGATAACCCGTCACAAAAGCCAGTCTTAAATCTTAAAGTATATGTGATTTTATTAAAAAAAAACTGAGGGATGATACAAATCTAGTGCTTTCCATAAGGCATGGAAATGTAACAAAACAGATAATACAAAGACAAACCACATTTCCTAACCTTAAATAACGGGGTTAAACTTGTTCAGCGGAATTCCAACTCCCCCAACCCCCACCAACGTGTAGTTAGACGAATATATCACCGAAATCAAAGGTAATTACTAGATTTTAGAACATGTCCGGCTTAAACAAGTTTAAGTTTAATATATATGATTATCTCAACCATCACTTTTAATTACAGAATATTCATCTTGATTCTTCCTGACATGCTCTTAACTCAGACAAAATGACAGTTTTTCTCTTTATTGTCCCACTGCTGTCGCCAGAAAGATAAATTGTTCTCTGCGATGCCATTGAATGAATGGAATAATTGATTTTGTTTGACGTGAGATCATTCATCATGTCATTGGTTAAGAAACTTGATATGAATTTCTGAACCCAAGATACAGTTGGAAGAAATAGGTCACGAGTAACAAAAACATACAACAGTTTTTATTTAAGAGAATGATTTATGCTTGAAATGCTAAACAGTTGAGATCAACATAGTATTTGAAGTAACAGGAGTTTATCCGACAACCAATGATACGTATGTTTAGTTAACGAAAGATATTATATACTAATCCTCTAACGCAATTCTATATAAAACAATCTGTAAACATGTCACTATTGGTGAATTTTGTATTTACATAACTGACATAAATTTATCCTTTAAGTTTCTGTCTATCTTAGCCATTTAACAATCTCTTACTTCTTACCTCCACTGGTTGTCAGTAGCCTTTATTGGAAATAAAGGACAGAACGTGGTTACCCTTTCGGTGCAGCAGGCACTATTTCTATTCAATAATTTTATGAATCCTGACTCTTTTTTGTTCTCTTTGTTTCTGTTTTGTCATATTTAGTTTTGAACCAATCTTTTTATAGACTACGCATTTCGGGTCTATTACATGACTGTGGAAAAGTACAAACCTGAGATGGCAGTGATGTTTGATGTAATAGTGTTCCCTCTGAGTTGTAGAAGTGGACTTCATTATGGCACTGTAAGTTTGGTAGTCTTGTAAAACCACCCAAGGCTAAGACTTTACCACAATTTGACCATTCCATTTTTAAACCTGTCAAAATAATGAAACAACTTTTTAGTTTTTTGAGTGAGGATGGTCGAGGGTTTGATTCACTGCTGTGTCAAAGAAACTATATTAAAATTGGTAATTATCAACGGAAACCTCTGTGCTAACAGCAATATCATGCACTCATTTGTTTCAACATACATGTCATCCGATATTGTATAATTATTTAAAATCCCGTAATACTGGTTAAATGTATTCAGTAATCCCCTCTCGTGTGAAAGGGACATAGAGTAGATTTCCGAGTTCCGGATCAAACCAAAGACTTTAAAATTGGTATTTGCTGTGTCTCTGCTAAGCACGTAGCATTAAGAGTAAGAGCAAACACAGGTCAGCCCAGAGTCAGAATAATGTGTCTTGGTAAATTGGGATGTCTTCATGCGGACTGTTGCTTTCATGAGCTAGCACGTTAAAAATCCGGCTCAGTGTGTCGCTCTTGTACAAAGCAGTGTTCATTCATCATCACTCATCATTAATATCTTCCCTTCTTAAATATGCATGAAACAAGGGTGGAATACCACTCCATTTAAAAAGCTCTCATTCGCCCCAAATAAAAAGATGTACACGAAAAATAAATATGCTCCAACCTCAATATGAGCATGTAACAAAACATATTGCATAAGACAAACATGTGAGCCCAATTATGTGTGTATGATCATCTTTTTGTAAGTTATTGTTAATTGTTCATACCAGTTAAAAGTGTATGAATGATATGTGGACATGGATCATCCGGACTGGACATTAAGTATATGGCTCCGTATCTAAAACACACAGCTAATGTATGGTTCTCCTCTGAAAAATATAACAGTTAGTTGATAAAAAGAATAAAAATGAACTTGAATTTATTTTTTTTTCAGATAATCCTTAATCATCTTAACAAAATCAATAATATCCATCCATATGAGAGATCAAGTAAAGATGGCAAACGATAATCTATTTATCGCTGGATAACAATGTAATATCAGTGACGTTGTCTGATGACGTCTAAATCAGTGGAATCACAGATTATTGTTTCATAACAGTTTTGTCGCCTGCTAATATAATTTTCTAGCCAGTAAGATCAAAGGAAAAACGCATAAACGAACGATTAAAACATTAATACATTTTTGCATACATTGTGTACATTTGGATTTTCAAAATCTAGCCCTCCAAACAATATATATTGTAACTATTAAATATATCGAATGAAAATAATAAAAATTAATTAGAACTACTTGTAGTAAATAGTCGAAGAGGACAAGAAATTTTAACGTAATAGTTTGTACAAGAAACTTGTCAGCACGTTATTTTCTTAAAGGCATATATTTCGGGTCGGATTTAGTTTTTAATGCTTAATTTCGGCAAAATTTTTTTTTGGTCAATTTAGGGCAATTTTTTAATACTTCGTTCTTAATATTTCGTTAATACTTAAAAATGCTTATATAAACCGTTTATTCGACATCTGTTGTGGTGATTTATAGTTGCTTATAAAATCATATTGACTAACCGTTATTTGTCTTAATGAAAAATATATAAAACGATCTCCTCATTTTTATACATTGGTTTCTCTATATGATTTCTAATAATTTTAATGAGATATAATTCGTTCCTTTAATCAAAATAAAAGTCGTTGCAAATCAAAATGTTCATATGAACATTTTGTCTTTGAAAACAAATTTTGAATTCACTTCTGTTATCTTTAATGTTGTTTCTCAATGTATGAAAATGGCGTTCTTAAAGGCATCAAAATTGCACTTCGATTTCGTCATAAACTTGTCAAATTGTAAGAAAGATCATACGGTAGTGCCAAAAACTTGAAAAACACAAAAATACTAATAAAACCAAAAATACAGCGCACAATAAATCATTATATCATAATTATGTTATAAAATAAGAATACGCACGATTTAAAGAAAAAACAGCAAACAATCACTTCTAAATCATAAATCATTTATATTCTTGAAATGAACTTTAACAAGACATACCAGGACATAAAAGAAAAAAATCGAGAATCTGTAGTTATATCGATGTTGTAGACATTTTTTACATATTTAATCAGAATGGTAGTTTTTTAGAAAATATGTGGTTGCACATCCGTATCCACGTGATAACTTGTTATAACTCCCAACGATTGTAAAATTGCAGTCATTACCTTTAGATGATAACGAATGTCTGCTTGAGGATGTAGTACCGTCTGTTTCATCCATATTGAATTTCTCTGACGACCACGCCATTGACATGATGTCCATCCCTGCTTGTACTGATATTTGTGTCAACATGACCCCGGCTGAACTCATCAGAATTATCTGTCCGTCTGTAGTTCCAAACATCACCTTCAAAAATTTCAATCTAATCAAATTATTTTAGTTTTGCCTTTTGCTACGTTTTGTATTAGTTGTTTTTGTATTGTTATTAAGGATAAAAACGATTGTAGTGCTAATTAGCCATATACAAGTGATTAAAAATTAAACAACTATAGAAAAAGGAGATGTGGTATGATTGTCTATGAAACAGCTATTAAAACGTGCAAATCTTAAACTTCTAGTCTAATTTTGGTTTTAAACCGCAACAGCGTAATTAATTTAGAAATAAATCTGGTACCATAACTAAATCAGTATAATTTTCTCATTTAGGGCATTGGTAACAGGATGGTATGTTTAGATAGTTCAGTTAATTTATTACATTGTAAATCGAGACAGTGAGAGTCTTCGACATGCCCGTAGCCAAAATTTACATTGATTCGCGGAGCAACCTTGACGACTGGGCTCTCGGGTATTTATTGCAAACTCCTGCAATCTTACCATCCTGGCCCTATTTTTGCATTGCAAAAAGTCCTGTTTTTTAAATTTAATAGTCTGACTTCAATCTGAATTTCGGGTTAAATAGTGCTTATTGGTTTTCAAGGGAGGGGGGTCGTCCGAACCCCTCGAACTACCACCCCGTTGACTACGGGTATGCTGGACCACTTTGAAAATGCAAAATGTTGTCTTAGTATTGCAATTAGGAACAAAGACTGTTGTCACATCTTAGAACTCTGATTTCCTACCAAAATTAAACTATGGATATCGATTTTGTTGAATTGCATGTTGAGTTTGTAAAGCCACTCTATATTTCGCTTAATCATGTAATTTTAACTTTTCAATTTTAACACTATTACCTTTTGATCGTCAGGTGTCCAAATTCCACATGTGACAGTCGATGTATCCAAATTTAGCATATAAGACCAATACCTTTGTCCTGCAACCGAACCAACCAACACAAAACCGTCACAATAGCAAATCAAAGCCATGCGACCATCATGGGACCAGGCAAAGTCTGTAACCTGAAAAATGATTATGCAGATACTAAGGGCAATGTGTATGTTCCTGTAAATGATGTACTTACCAAGCGAGATAAAACGTAAGTTTGAATCCGGAAAGCGTGAGTCTAATCTTGGATAAACGGTAGGTTGAGTAATGTGTAAAATATCGTTTTATTACCAACTGATGCTATATCCGGATTGAAACCATAAGAGCGATCAATCTATATATACCCAGTCAACAACCAATTTCTAACAACAACTTCGTCCTAGTTGGATAAGGATGATGTGAGTTAATAGTAAGGGGAAACTAAAGTATAGGACAAAAGATTACAATACAAAAAACTTTACACCATTTATATCGTCTGTTCTAAATTCGAATTCCAAATTACTCAATAAATTTACAATTTTATATATTTATCTATATTATTATACCCTAAATTAACCAAAATAATATTTGTTTAAGTATTCGATCTCTCGTGATACATTTTTTAAAATATATTAATATCGTATATAATGATTTCAAAAGAGAATATTGTCATCTTCATAATTTGAAGTTTTCTTTTCTCTCTGATCCACATTTGAAGATAACTTTTGTTTTATCAAACTACGTGGGGTTAAATAAAGTAAATTTGTCAGATATAAGAGAACTTGATTAAAATATACTGCCCTCCCATTTCCTTCCACAATCTATTGTTACTAATTTAAGTGACGCAAATGATACTTTATTTCGTCACTGTTTTTATCGTCCATCCTTTTTAATTAATCAATAAAGAAACTTGTTGTATTTTGATCTTGGCTAATGAGTATTTCTTCGTTTTGTATTACCGACTTTGCTTTTAACATATTGGAGAAAATCAAGCGGTTAGTAAGCGAAATTATCATAAACATTTAGCAT
>JAULBM010048538.1:0-10595 GCA_032357055.1 Geukensia granosissima | reverse complement strand
CACACGAGTTTGCATATGACAATGTATGTGCTAATAATTTAATTATATACACAAATTCTGTTTTCGGAAAATTAGGATAAAGTTTCGTGTAAATGTTGAGTACGTGTACAGGGAACCAGAACGTAGCGAAGAGTAAAATTATAACAGCTACCATACGGGTCATTCGCTTCTTCCTTCTAGTTTGTGATTCGCTGGATGCGGCTGAATTTACAGATCTATCCTTCTGAAATTAAAAGTTTTTGTACTTAATAAATTTGGGTCAAAAACAGGTTTGGGGCGAAAGGGTTTTATTGGTGTAGTCATGTTGTGTATTTCCCGTGATATTTTTTTTTGTTTAGTTTTCTCTGTTGGTTTTTCTGCCAGTGGTGTCACTGTCTTGTTCTTGTGTCTTGTTTTTTATTGACCTTCCGGTTTCCTCACTCTCTTCTCATCTATCTACATGTATATTCAAATTTTAAGAAAGAACAAATGCATAATTGGGCTACTCCGTGCCGAGACAAATGTGAATTGTGTTATGGGATTTCTCGTGGAAAGATTAATCTCGTCACTCGTAACAATTTTCCAATTACACAATCTTTTTTACGTTTTTCTTGAATAAATCTAAAAAAACCACGCATTCGACTAAAAAAACTTCTTATATTTGCTGAATTTAAAATTTTCTTGCAGTTAAAAGTAGATAGGGCTGGTGTTGTTGACCAGTAATGCTTAAAAGGAGGTAGCAAGGAATTCAAGCATAATGTTACTTTATAAATGTTTGAAGGGTTTAATTGTTGATGAAAATAGATTTGCATAAGTAAGAATCCTTAATTGTATTCCATTACCGAACATTGCATAGATAATGCATGATGTGAATTGCGGTTATATATGGAAAATTGTCCAGTGATACAATTTTTCGCTGCAAAAACTTAGTTTCCAACCAGTACACTATTCCTCTTCGACACCGTAAACATTTGGGAACTTCTGTCACTCGAACAACCCAGTACTCAAACAAGTCTCGGCGGTTCCTTCGAGTTCGAGCTAGTGAAGTTCGATTATACATTTATTTGTAAATCAGGATATCTGCAACTCGTTAGCTTTGAACATATGTAAAAGTTAATTTAATCGCATGTTTTATGTCTAAGTGGCTTACATAGTTACATATTTTGATAATTGTTCACACTTTTCAATTTTTAATGTTCATGAACATTGCCTTTTAATAGGTCCAATCTGCAAATTGTGTTGTGTGTGTAGTTTATTAACTCAAAGCATGAGTTGAGTGAAATATATTTTGATATTTTGATTGTGTAAACTTCGATCTTGTATTTTTCTGCCACGCATTTACTTTAAACGATTGCCAGCGAAAAACCTTAATTCAGGTAGTTTACTTTTGTCAGTTTGGGTATGTGTTATCAGATGAAAAATTACCCTTTATCTTGAAATGCACAATTTGGAAGGTATCTTCAAAGAATCAGGAATTGCTTACCCTTCCGGAACACCTAAATTAACTCCCGGTTTTTCATGCGGCCGCATTACTGTATCTTTGAAGGAACATGAGTAAACGTTGTCTCATATCTCATGTTCTGTCTTGTTCGTGTTCTCGGAATTGCCGTGTCTTTCAACTCGTCCCTTTTTGTCTGGCCCCTTTTTATATAAATAGGATATGTTGCATGATTGTCCATAAGACGGCCATCCACTAAATGACGGTCGAATATAAACTTTTACAGGTCCCATTATGGCCTTCTCGCTTCTACTTTACAGTAATATATCTCATCCTTTCGCCATGCAATATCAAACTGACCTTTCGTCTATATCCTTTCCACATGTTTCGTAATATCTGGTAGTAACAAATAACTATAATGGTCAACGGTAGCACGTAATTGGTTCCTGTTACCGTAATCAGTATAACCTTTCCTAGTGTCTCGTCGGGCCAAGCCTCTTGGCAGTAGGTGTGACCATCATTGACTGTCATCGTTTCGTGAAATAATGCAAAAGGAACGGATATTACAAAAGCCACTGAAATAAAACATTAAATGACATTTATCGTACACATCTCATCAAAAACACAAACATCAAAGAAACTTAGAATAACAACTCGTGTGCTTGAGGATTGACGAAATTTACCTAGTTACAAACAGTTTTTTAGTGTCAGCTATACATAAAGTTTTTACTAATTCTATTGTTTAAAATTATTATTAGTCTTTTTATATGTTTAGTTTTTTTTTTGTATGATTTTCCCATCTTTTTTATAATATTTTACTTAACAAGTTTATAATGATGCTTAACATAGAAAAGTTGTCCAAACGCAGTTAAACTGATACCTTTTACTACTCTGTCGGCAAACCATGTAATACATTTTGCATTATTCAACCGTTGAGGACATTAGTTATATCTTAATAGGAACAGTATTAACAATGTTAAGCAGTCCCATTTCATTCCAGTTCCCCTAATTGATTGTTGTTAATGGGATCATCAAGATGTATACTAGTACATGTAATACAGATATCAATGTTTGCCTTCATCGTAAACATTATTACCTGTGGGCAATTGTCAAAAAAAAACAAAACTGTTATCCAGCATTAGGAGAAAACTTGTATGTCTTTGAATGTATAAGAATTAATATTTTCAGATTTATCGTGCTAAAATGCTGTATCAGTATAGAACAAAATTGAAGACCATGTGATCAAGCACTCTGTCGTTGTTTTCTGAGATCTTTAGGACAACAACTTTATAAAGCAGAAAATCAGAACTGTCAACAATATTAACTTTTAAATTGCGGCTTAAACAAGGCATTAGTAATATTTATTTCTAATACAATACTGTCTTATATTTCTATATTTGTTATATGTCAGCGTTTTAAATTATTGATTTTATTTTAAGAGGAAAGGCCCTATAATTGGTTAACTCGTATTAAAAAATTCCGAATTGTTAGATATTTTCGGAATAAGGTTTTAAAATATTGTATTATAAATAATATCTTTATGTAAATAAACGAAAATTATTTCGTGCCAAGAGTTTTGGAACTGAAAAGATATGCTTTAAGAAGCTTTTTAGGTATTTTTCTATCATTGTTTTAATCTTACGAAAGACATTAAGATCAAAAATGGTATAGTGCTTAAACGATGAAGAATACATGTCAAGCATCCATAGAAAACTTATTTTGGTTGCGGATGTCATTCATGTCGAACTTTTGGATTAAATAGCGAAAATTGGCAAACTGTGTGAAAACAGGCTTTAAAAGCAAATGGCAGTAAGAAATAATTTCTTCAACAGGTCTTATTTAGCAAAACTGATAGAAATTTTTGAAAATATATAAGACAACAGCTTAAAGAGAAATTCTGCTTGCAAAACCCAGAAAAGATGTGGATTGGGTATTTGTGGCATATATTTCATATTCTTTCTTTTAAGTGGATCAATCACTAAATTTTTTTTATAATATCCTAGTGAAAAGTTTCGATTTTCCTATTAGTATCATCAATTTCTCATTTTAGTCAGTTTTTTTAAGGAAAGCAAAAGCGCTTGCTAAGCAGAATTTTAGGCAATTAAAACACTATAAGTCACTTGAAACCAAGATTAATACAAAGGAACTCATTTATTGAACAATTAATTCTTCCCACTGAAAGTGCTGCATGTGTGAAATACATTTCAATATCATTTTTAACGACAGAAATCTTAACAGTACAATGGATCTTGGTTAAAGAAATCAATGTTTTTAATGCTAAAATCCTGCTAAATACATTTTGTTTGATGTCTGATAAAATAAGAATAAATATGAATATAAATGAATTTATTTCCATTTGTGTGATGGAGCATATTCAGTCTTCATTTTTGCTTTATTGAAAAATACTGAACAGATATTTGACTAACATACATCTGTGCATATTATCAAATTTTATTTTCTACACTTCAATTCATTAAAATTTTGAAATTACATTTTCCTTTGATAAGGAATCTAAAATCAATCAGAGGTCTTCCATAAAGGCAGAAATGATTCGGAATGCCTAAAATGTAGTTGAACTGAACCAGCATAAATTAACAAACCGGGGTATCACATCCAAACTTTTATGATAATAAGCTTGTATAACACAATTCATAAGGCCTTATTCTATGATTGTATAAACGTATCCGGAAAACTTATTCTTATCACACTGTTTTTAGAAATTTGAATACCTTGTTCTTTGGAATCTGCATTGACTCTCTGCTCATTATTTACATTTTAACTAATAAAGACAGTATTTTGTAAAGTAAGCATTTGTCATTCATGCAGTCGATACTTTTTGATTTGACTTTTACATAATGCCTTCTTCTTTAGCTGTTGATGATATTAAATCAAGCCGGGCTTGTTTTGATTGCTGTATTAGATTAAGAAAACCAGATATATCATCACTCGTGTTTAGATTTTGATAATGATTTCAGAAAACATCGAGTTCTTTTTCAAGGTCGGTACATCGTGCTATCTTTTGGTGTATTTGTTAATTGTCTAATACTTTAACATGGTTTATAGCAATAAATTGATGTGTAGATATACCGATATTTTAAAATAGCAAATTAAGTTTTAAGTCATAATTAAATGTGAAAAAGTAGCAAAGTCCTTTAAAATGTGCCTCTGAAAGGGTAATAACATACCTGCCCACACCAATACACATGTGATAGTTGATATCTTTCTGTTCCTCCAGTTCATAGAGCTTAATGGGTGGACAATGGCGTGGTATCTGTCTATCGTCATTGCTGTTAGGGTAAACGACGTGGCATGTAATGTTACCTGTAAAAATATTATTATAAACGTTACATTTTTTCCATTGTTTGACTACATTGATGTAAAAAAATGAACTTGAACCCGGATGTCAGTAAAGAGAGTAATATTCGTGTTCTCAAACAGCTTATTCTTTCTGTTTCACCTTTTTAAGACTGGCGTATTTGGAGAATGCATCGTTTTTCATGTAAGCGTAATTCAAGATCTATTGCACCGTAGACGCCCAGTTACAAGGCTAAATTGCCCGCAATTTCTCAATGGCAGTTCAAATTCCCCACCTTACAGTCCCTTGTGACATGTCAACTTATTGATTTATTATTTATTAAGTTCTTTCCGTCATGAATATGGCTAAAATACAGCAAAATCGATGTTAAGCAGCAACCATCCTACCAATCAGTTACGACCAAATAAATCAGTGCACGGTATCGCCCTTCAGGGTTTCTTTCGTAGAATAACTGGTAGTACACGAAATATGACTTTAATATTCGCTTGATTGATTGTTGTTTAATATCCAGAGGCAAATATTCCAGGCATGTTCAGGACGAGAACAAGTCACCAAACAATAAATCATATCAGGGGCTAGCTGGGTGTTATTTTGGGAAATTTAATCAAAACAGGATGCCAAACTTTGACTGTTTGATTAGGGGCGGGAAATAAGCCCCTATGAAGTTCTTTAACGTTACCGTCCGAGACGGCTTGAGAATTTTTGTATTCCTTCCAATCAAAAAAGCCCCTGTACAAACTGAGCAACTAATTTCTTAACTCCGGCTACACTCGGGCGGATGAGTATTTATACTGATGCTCCTTTAGCAGGGATTCTACCTGCAGCCGCAGGAACGGCTAATTTATATTTCTGTCTGCCCCTTTGGTATCTTCGAATTCCTTAAATACCCCGACCGCCCTGGGGGTTTAAAAGTCGGAAATATTTTTCCAAAGATCTTTTCCTTGTGAGAATTTTGATGGCGTTAGTAATTTTACACACTCAAATCCAAATGCAGTGAAAATAGTATTGCTCTCGTTTTTAACGGACATAAATAATTTCTTGACGATGAAAACTAAATTTCGAAAATGCAAATTAATGCAGCCTGTTGCCGCAGTAGAAATAATGCACGAGCAAACAATTTTTTGTGTACTTATTCACAAGTAATAATCAGTTAACAATGACTTAAAAACTGCGTTCTTTTTGGCAGCTATTACAATGGTTTACTATGTTCTGATACCAACATTATAATTGATTTCCTTAAGAAAACTAAGTGCGTTTTGATTTATGAAAATAATATTTAAACTGGGAATAAAAGTGATACTTAAATTCTTGAATGATACTGACATCTTTAAAATATATAAGAGACGGTCGTTATTAATTCATCAAAAATATTTTTTAAAACAAGAAAACAGGACTAAAACATATTTTACCAGGGCCAAGCACAAGCCCAATGTTATAGCCGCAACTATTTATATTTATCCTGCAATTAAGCGTTTTATTTTACAATTACGAGTGTACGAATTTAATAAATTGTTATTCTTAGAATAGCATAATATTGTCGCCTGTAAGCCATTATGAGCGAGCCAAAAAATTGAATTCCGAAACCAGCTGAGTGGTTTCTTTAAATTCGTCAGCGTTCTTAAGAAATTTAGAAATTCAAACATTAAAACGATTCAACAATTTTAGAATGAAAATAATACATTTATTTAATTTTTCAGAATTCAGGATAAAAAAATACTTGTGCATTGTCGATTAATATCAACACTGTATCCAAAGTGCGAATCGTAAAAACGGTTGATTTTTGTAACCCGCGAATGTGATTTCTGTATTCAGCAGTATTATGGAATAATCAGACGAGAAAACATCGGGTAAGACGACCAATTCGCAAAACAAGAAAGGAAATTCATTCCCAAGAGTAACGTCTTACAAAAACTTTAACCAAGCAAATACAAAATAAAAACTAGATAACACTTGACCCTATCATTAGAAGAAATTCACATGTTAGCAAGCATACCCATAAGCAAATAATATGCGTTTTCTCAACGTCTACGTTATCTTAATAATTTGAAATCGTAGGTAATATATTTGAGGTAATAACTCATTAGGAAAATTGCTATTTAATCGTGTATAATGAATGATAAAGAGTTGTTTTCAATAAAAAGTCATTGCAATGCGACATGTGATTGTTGTTCACGCAGTGCGTGATTGTAGACACTGCGCTACCTGATTTTTGTTACTTTTCTAAACATGCGACGAATTATTTCTGTAACGAACGGTAGAAATACGATAACCTCGTAGCAAAATTTACCCATGAACTTCATCTTAACACATTAAATTGGATCAGCACAACCAAATATTTCACATTTCGTATATTTATGTTTTAGGACATTTAGTTGTTTTATTCCGATATTTTGAATGGATATTTGACATTTTGTCTTTTCATGTAATCGGAGTAAAATATGCATATTTAATGCCGGTGTTACATACTGATATTGTACCGATATTTATCTGCATCCATATAAAGGTGCAACCATTTTATTTTATTTGGGGGTTGGCTGAGAAGTTGTTTTGGATCCCGTCTTTAAAAAAAATACCCTGTGTTTTTTCGATTCGCTTTAGCGCTTAGATTTTCAATATGCCACACTTTTCAAATCTAAGGAAATTAGCGTGCTGCATTATACCTTCTCAAATTTGAGCCTGCATTTTTCGCCAATTTGCATACTACCTTTAAATTCCTACCATCCCTCTTCGTAAATATCAAATGGTTGCTCTGTAGTTTGCTTCTGCATATACTAAGGTTTTATTATGAATGTGCTGCCCATCAAGTAATTTGTCTCTTCCATTTTTGCAGCAATATTATATCCTTAGATGAAAGACCATTATAGTTATAAACATATGAGTGGATTGTATTTAGAGTGGTACCTAAACATAAATTTAAGCAGTGGAAATTAAAGTTAAATATCCCCCGAAGATTCTAAAGTCAACGTTTACAAATAGGAAGCGAGAGAGAAAAAAAAAAAAAAAGAAAACAGCAAGCACCTTTTCGAGGTTGGTATATCATGTAATATCTTGTTAGATACTGTGAACCATCTTCAGAAGATGGACACGGTCAGTTTTTAAGGTTTGTTTTATGTCGTTTTGCCACACTAATGTCCGAGGTTAGGAGAGGTTTGAAAGCTCACAAACATGTTTAATACTGTGCATACTATTTGTGTCTGCCCAAAGTCATGAACCTGAAGTCCAGTGAATTTCGTGGTTTGTATTATTCACTGTTATTCGTTTTATTTACATTGTAATCTAAATTGGCCGATTATTATTTCGTTTGTTTATCGTTACATAATATTTTAGGACTTTTCGTAGATTGTCGTTTGGTATGGATCTTTGTCCATTGTTGACGGGCTTAGAGAAACATAGATGTTTGAAATATATGCTTCTTGGGGGTTGTCTCAAAGACAAGTGTATCAATTAACCTATTTTATATGAAGTCAGTCAAGATGGGAAAATCAAAATCAACTGTGAATTTAGGACATAGACCAAGACGAAACACAATAACACATACACACAAAGGGATAATAAAAGGTTCTTAAACCAGTGCATGTGGAAATGAAACACAATACCGGATCTAAAATTGATCATGGTCAGCAGTCACTAAATTTTAGTTGGGCTTTTTTTAAATGTTATTTTCCATGTATGAATTTTCAGGAGAAACTGTACAGATACAATCACAAACAAGACACGACCAAATTTGTTTACCTTATAATAACTGTTTTTCTGACATGCACGAAATTCAGATAATAATCAATTAATAATTGTGTTTTAATATTCTGAAGGAAACAATATTAGTATGTTAGCTATTATGTTTCACGAAAATAAGACTTATGCATAACACAAACATCAATTATTAATTCGTTCTTTTCTATAATTTCCTTATGATATTTTAACTAATTTGCAATGAAGAAACCAACGTATTGTCTTATAACTTTCCTTTAATTACAACAATCAAGAGTCGCTTCTAAAGAAATCAGACGTTGCATTGTCAAAAATCAGAAGTAAAAATGTACAAATCGGAACACAAATCAATAGCAGCCTCTGAACAATGAAGCCTTACTTTGCGGGAATTTTTCCAAATCTTTCAGTAAAAATGACAAAATTATTCTAAGTTTTTCTTTAATACAAAAACTAAAAATAATGTTTAGTAGGTTCTGTCTGTTTATCTCATTTGCATCATGCAGCGACAACTGTGCCTATAAACATATGAATTTTTCATAAAGAATAAGTAACGATGTAATAGGCTTGTGAATATATGTAACTAACTAGACTAAAACAAATACATGTTTTAATTTTCATACTTAAATATTTGCAAAGAATATAAAAAAGGTTGTCTGTTTTTAATCAAAGGTCGTTCAAGTACAGTAATCACATTCGCAGGTTACAAAAACCGTTTTTGCGATTCGCTCTTTGCATATATTGTACATAACATCATTTTAAATAATATATCGTGTCCAAAAACGTATTTGAGAATAATGAAAATGCTTATTAAATCCAAGAAAGGATCAACCGGTACTCCTCCGCTTAAAATATAATACAAGAAGAATTATTATATGACTTTGTTTCTAGAGACGACGATAAATGTGAACTGTTGAATAAATATTTTAGCCTGATCTCTACATTGGAGGACGAAAACGATCCAATCAAGACGTTGAAAAAAACTGAAGGTTTAATTACAGATATTTTTGTAAATATAAACGGAATTGTTGACGTAATAAAAATTCTTGATCCAAATAAGGCCTCAGGTCAGGATGTAATTAGCCACAGGATGTTAAAAATCTGTCCCGAAAAAAGCTGTTCCACTCCAAATAATACTCAATTAATCCCTAAGCCAGTGTAAGTACCAAGCAAATTGGAAAATAGCAAATGTCATAGCAATCCTTAAAAAGGGCGATGCCTCATAACCGTCGAATTATAGACTGATATCTTTAATAAGCTGTGTTGGAAAAATCATGAAAAGAGTAGTCTACAAATATGTATATAATCATCTCCAAAAATAAAGGTTAATTTATGAATAACTGCCTGGATTTCTTCCCAAAAAATTCAACTGTACATCAGTTAATTGAAATATATAACTGTATCCTTAACGCTCTAGAGAAAAAGAAGTCAGCTGTTTTGTATTCTGTGACTTTTCAAAGACTTTCGATAAAGTTTGGCCCAAAGAGTTATTATGTAAAATGAAATCATATGATATAGATGGTAACTTGCTTAAATGGTTTACTAGCTATCTACATAATAGAAAACTAAGAGTTGTTTTGAAAGACGCGTCGTCATCACCATCTACTGTGCTAGCTGGAGTACCACAGGGATCAGTCCAGGGACCTTTACTATTTATTATATGTATCAATGACATTGCTGAAAACTTGTTATTACTATGCAGACTGATTGCTGATGACACTTCTTTCATCTATTCCAGTAATGATCAATTACTGATAAAAAGTGTTGTTGATCGTGAAAATGAATGAGGTGGATGAATGGTCAAGAATATGGCTTATGTCCTTTAATCCCGAAAAAAACCAAAATAATATTACTCTAGCATCGCTTGTCCAGAATCAGCATTCACTTTAAACGGAATTATCATTGCTATTACTAGTTCTTATAAGCACTTAGGTGTTACTTTAAGGATGTTCGCTACTCAATTTGAAAATAAATAGCTTTTTAAAAGACTGTCATAAATATGTTGTGCTTAACACTAAAAGATTAAAGACCAGAAAAAAATTATGGGTCAATGTGCTACTTTTTGAAATATAAGGCTTTGAAAAATTTGGCGGGAAAACAAATTCTCTAGATTTTTCATACATTTAACATTGGCCACTTATTTCTAAAACAAACTAT
>JAULBM010048527.1:0-10595 GCA_032357055.1 Geukensia granosissima | reverse complement strand
GCTATTTACCAAATATCTAATCATTCCCTTTAGTGGTTGCAGAGAAAAGTGTTACGAAAAAATTGTATATGAACACTTTTATGTGAAAAATTCAAAGTCTCGATAAAAGGAAGTTGAAATTTGATAAACCTGAAAAGAGGAGAAAAGGTACAAATCATCACGTCTAAGCTATTTACCAAATATCTAATTATTCCCTTTAGTGGTTGCAGAGAAAAGTGTTACGAAAAAGTGTGACGCGGACGACACAAGACGACTAAAGTGATACCTATATGTCGCCCCATACTTTGTGTGCAGGCGACACAAAAAATTGACGACTGCCCACCTGCTATCATCTAACTTCATGGCAACTCCACTTAGAAAATGAATAACAGACAGGAGTGTATTAATGTTTTACTACATGTACATGTACATTTTTGTTTGCATATGTATATATTTTTTAATTGGAGTGATTGAGAGCTTTTCACAGGTAGTGGAATTCCACCCTTGTTGAAGGTTTTGTAGAGACCTCTAGATTTGGAAAGTCTCTTGGTTTTTCTCATGGATGAAGTGTGGTCTCACTGGACATTAATCCCCGTATCTTTCATTTTGATATATACTTAAATTTGAATTTGCTAACAAGTCTTAGTTTTTCATGAAACTGCTAATACTTGAATTTTTTTTTTTGGTCTTTTAAAAATATTTCATAACATGAACATTATGCTTTATTGATTCAGAATTTACTAACCTTTTCATACGGACTAATGAATGAAGTCACACACACAATGCCACCATCAGCAAACAGTTTGGAAACTTCAGAAATACGTCGGATGTTCTCTTCACGATCCTCAGGTGAAAATCCCAAGTTCTTGTTCAGGCCAGTTCTGATATTATCTCCATCCAAACTGTACGATGGTATTCCCTGGCTCACAAGGTAATTCTCCAAGGCAAACGACAAGGTAGTTTTTCCTGCTCCAGACAATCCTGTCAGCCAGACCGTACACCCTACAAAGTTGTTGGTCTTCCCAATGACCTGACCTCGCTTGTCACGGGACACCAGGTTATCCTGGAATGTGACATTAGTTGCCTTCTGAACCGCCTGCAACAGATAATTAAAATATAATTCTTTCCGGAAATCTACACATTCGTATGTTTTAAAGCTACTATAATGAAACATATTGATAGCTTTCCTTTCCTCTTATGACAGGGATGACTGACATATTCACATTTCAACTGGATTCCTTTTTTCTGTAAATTACAGGTTTTTTGATTGATAGCATCAATTGTAAATCACTACTTCAAATGAAAGGTTATAACAATGGAATTAGTGTTATATATATATATACAGACTTAAGAAATGTGTATTGTTCTATAATTCAAGGAAAAATAGTAATTGTCTATATAAGTCACACCTCACTTACTCATGTTACTGTCTTTTAAAAACCAAAAAAGTAATTTAAGAACTAGTTCACACAAAAAATTTAGAAGAACTAGTGCATCACAGAAAAACATAATTTCCTGGAAAAATGATGCCAGGTATACCAATAAAAAATATTTTATTGACAATGATGTAACCTCAACAAGCTTTCTCTGAATGTCAAAATACCACCTACCAGTTAACTCTGTCATGTTTTATAGACAGTTTTAATAGCAAAGCTATTAAAAATCTCGAAAATGATACAACCAAGGTATGATATTTTTTAAATCATATTGAGTGTTAAATTAAAATTTCTGTACCTGATAATTATGTTCCTTTTTTCTACAATATTAACCCTACCCATTGCAACAATTTAAAGTGTAATCCTTTTGTGTAAAATAGTTGTGCATAAATGGAACACCACCTTTATAACATTATATTAACTTTTATTCAGAAAGGTCATTAAAAAACCAATCTGACAAAATTTTCTAATGAGTGATACATGGCACACCCCTAATATCTATTGAGATTCAGATACCTGGTACACCCCTAATATATGTTGAGATTCAGATAACTGGCACATCCCTAATACCTATTCAGATTCAGATACCTGGCACACCCCTTATATATATTGAGATTCAGATACCTGGCACATCCCTTATAAATATTGCGATTCAGATACCTGACACACCCCTAATATCTATTGAGATGCAGATATCTGGCACATCCCTAATACCTATTGAGATTCAGATACCTGGCACACCCCTTATATCTATTGAGATTCAGATATCTGGCACACCCCTAAAACCTATTGAGATTCAGATACCTGGCACACCCCTAATATCTATTGAGATTCAGATACCTGGCACATCCCTAATACCTATTGAGATTCATCATAACTGGCACATCCCTAAAACCTATTGAGAATCATTTTTAGAGAGACTGAATGTTATTGGGGATTATGTATATAAAAGTAAAAATATTTTATCAACAATGATTCTGTGGACCACCTTGTCACATTTCACAAACTGATTCCGGACCATGATTTTGTCCCTTTCTTCATAGCCTGAGTAATATACTGTGCACCCTTGTTATAATGCCACCTTCAAGACCAGACCAAATCTTGGTGATATGACAGGGTGGCAATAGATCCATGGATTGATTACATGGTAACTGTAATAATTCTGGAAAAAGAGACTTTACAAAAATATGGTGATAAGTGAGGAACCCCCATTATAGAGGGTGGTATAACTAGCACTGAATAAAGTATAATTCTTTCCTTTAAACTAACCATTCCAAAGTATTGAATTGACCAGAATGTAGCATAATGAACTTGTTTTTTTGTTTTTGTTTTTTAAATACTGCATCAGAATGACTTACCTATTTCTACGGACCCATTTCTCTATACTTGTATATATAGATTTTTGATTGATAGCATTGTAATGAAAATTCTATTACTCTACTATGTACTTGGAAAACAATATGACAAAAAATATATGTCACACAATTCATGGAAGTAATGCTGTTACTTAAAAAAATAGATCACTAACTTTTCGTAGAAACGGGAATGTAATGTGATAAGGGGCTACCTTTCTCTGAAACTAGGTATGCAAATTAAAAGGCTACATTTCTTAACATATCATATTTACTGCACACTTTAAACTTTACAATAAATAAAGACTTTCCACAAATTGTCTGTGTTCCAATTAACAATCTATACTTTATGTCAAAATTGTTGGAGCATGTAAAAAGGTTGTGAAAGAAAAACTGTCAACCATCTTCTTATAAAATAGAGTTTATTTTGTAGATTGAAAAAGTGCAAATAACTTGCAGTAAACTTTTTAGCAATCATGATGTATTTTAAGCTGCTCTGAGTTTTTAATTCTCTACAGGGATTTTACATTATAAAAGTAACCATTTGTTTACCGGGGTGTGCCCTTTTGCACACGCTAGCACGAGATCGGGAGTCCACATTGTCAACGCTGCATAATAATTGCGAGTGTCCAAATAAAAAATTTTGTGCAATATTTCAAGTTACTTAATCTAGGTCAAACTTCAGCGCTCCCAACCAAAATGAAGATGGCCAACCCATGTAAAATCCCTGTAGAGAAGTTCAGGGACAGATAATAGTATGTAAAACTCTTTTGCACATTTTACATTCTGGACCGTTAACCGTGGGGTAATTCTTAATTTTGATTTATAATAAAAACTTAGGCGGAAACCCACATATAATTAAATAAAGCCTGAATTTTGCACTCCAGAAAAGTTTGACATATAGAGTATAAGAATATTTTTGCTATTTATTCAGCTTATAACCTTAACTTTCCCACTGAAAGTGATAGATGCAGACAGTTTCCCTTAATAGAAACAAGTGCTTGTGGTCTCACCTTAAAGTCATATACCCATACAAATATATAAATACATACAGGTGAATATAACTTATAAACTGAATGCAAATTAAATATACACAAAACACTGCATGTACAATTCTTTAAAGAATAATGTATTCTGACCTGTAGAAGTTTAAATTTGACTGTTATTAGTGGATGGCTGTCTCATGAACAATCATGCCACATCTCCTATTTTTATATCACAAAATCATTAATAAGATAAAAAAAAATGACATCTAAAAATATACAAGAATACACTTTTTAAACATAAAATTTCGAAGTAGAGTTTAGATGTGATAAAAAAAACACACATTGACATTTTCATCACTGAACAAAACATTATTTTTTTCAAAACATGTGTCAAAGTCTATTTAAGGAGTTTTCTTGTATGAAGTTGCTTGTTTGGGAAAATCCGTGAATAAGAAAAATTTTCAAACAAGGGTTAACTGAAAGATTTTCACAGATTTGGGTTTTTATCAACAATTAGGGGTGGATTGGTGTGGAGCCCTGGTAATAGCCCCATCAACTGTTTCAAACTTAACAAATATACTGTGCCACATCATTTCTTATAAGGTAACAGCTATAAAATGTGTCAACATTCAATAATGAATCATACTTGAGTATCAGACCCCAAATATTTGAAAATGAATTTACCCTGCTTTAAACAAATTAATCTTAAAGTAAAGTCAAAAAGAAAATAAAAAAAATATTTTAATCTCATCCATGTTTTGATTGTCTTGTAATATTTTTAAATTGGATTTAAAATCTTTACCCCAAAATAATGTATTTATTTACATAATATGTAATGACTTCATCATGTAAGACAAAAATTAAATGTTTTCCTTGAAAAAAATCAGCAACGAAAAATTCATTCAAAATTCAAAATCATTTCTGGTTTTAAAAAGCCATGGAAGCTATTTCACCCACCTTATTAGAGCTTGATTCAGCCATGCTATCTCAGGACTGTTTTGTGAATTATAGGTTTTCTGATTCAAGTGTCAAATGTATGACATATTTTAAACATATGTAAAACCATTACAAAATGTACTTAATAAATAATATGGCATAAAAATAATGTACAACTGTTCTATAACCCTAGGAAATGTAGTAACCATCTAAAACTAGATCTGACCAGTTTAGATAATTTTAATACTCGTCCAGCTGAGAATTATGTTAATTCCTAGAAAAGAAAAATACACCATAAAAAGATAGAAACATTTAAATTTCATATTTTTAAAATATTTTAATCTGTGATATAAGGGTTACCTCCCCTATTGGGATAATTTTTTTCATAGAGTATAGAGGTATTCATCTGCAGTATATATATACAGGATGACAGTGACAGCCCCATCTATCAAAGTCATCAATCCATTGAAATCTTCATATCATATTTCAAATCAGTCCACCAAGTGGAATCAGAGATAATTGTGACAGAATTCAGGACAGCATGGCAGACCAACAAGGTGGTTCCTTTATACCACCCATGTGTAGAGTTGGGAGTATAATATATCCCTCACTCACATGTTGATTTGGGAGTATAATCTATTGATTGATTGTTTGATTGATGTTTAACCTCCAGTGGCAAATATTTCATGCATATTCAGGACGAAAACATGTTATCAAACAATTAATCATAAAATGGAAAAGCTTGGGGTTAGGTCGGGGAATTTTATTGCCACAGGATGCCAAATGGGCCTGTTTGGTTAGGGCAGAAAATTTAGTCTCAGCAACTGGTCACCTATGGACAGCTCATAACAAGCTGTTGCAAAGGGATCTTCAACATGCTGCGAGCATGGCAAGGAGTGTTATTTATCCCTAATTCCTATTAAGTAACAGGTACAGTTGGACAACCGGTATTCAAAACTTCACAAATTAATGTGAAAAATTCCTCATTAAGGCAATATAAAAGTGACAAAACTTTTAACTTCTCACTATACAGCATTGGAGATTCTTGTAAAACTTTTGTCTTACTGGATTTTTTAACTATCAGTCTACGTGAATGTCTAATGTGCATTTGTAAGCAAAAATGTGTCCTGTCTAAAGGTGTCCTTCCTCTTATAAATTTCTTACGAAATCCATGACGACAATATTTCATGATCATCAATGTGTTTTATTCTGTTTACGGACATTATTTAAGGGAACAAAAATATAGGTGAACAATATTTCATTATCACCATAGACTTGTAAATAACTACGACAGTTTTCACTTCCAAGTCTTAAAGGAACTAGTTTTTATCATTCTCCTCCGTGTCATAAAAGCCCCTGTAAATGTTTTTTCTCGCACTGTCAATTAAAACATCTAAAATACTGCCTGTCAATTTTACAACTGTATGTGTTGAACTGGACAAGTCATTCTGTTCACTTATTTCTATCTTGGAAAGATAACAATTTTTTGTCCTACATTTTATTGTAAAGCTGATTCAAAATGTATGACATAGAGAAAATGACCTAATCCATATCACATCTGGTGTCACTACTCAACCAATATCGGCTCAAAGGCATCCTAAATCTGTATCACATTTTGTATCAGCCTTCAACCAATATCAGCCCAAGGGAATCCTTCATCAGTATCACAAGAGGTATCAACCCTCACCCAATATCAGTATTCTGAAACTCAGGTTAATTATAACCCTACATACAGTACATACCAATAGTGATGTACCGTAAATTTTTGGACTATTAAGTCTATGTATACTACAGGTCTAATCTGCTATTTACCAAATAGGCTTTCAATGAGAAACTCATGATTTTAAATAAATAAAGTCTTGTGTTGTGGAGTCTGAAAAATATGGAGTTTTACTGTGTTTTTCTGACTATCATGACTATCAGACATGGTATTCTGAATACAGGACTTATTACTTGTACATGTTCAACCAGATCGGTGATCAAATGAACACTTTAATTTAGTAAGTCCAAAAAAACAGTTAATACGGGTAAAATATCATTTGAAATAAAATAGAATTTAAATGTGTCAAGGTTAAAATACACTTAGGATTTTATTGAAAACAGAAATTATCTCCTATGTTTATTCAATAAATACACTGATATCTCAAATTTCAAAGAATTAATAAAACCTTATTATAATATTGCAGCTGTGCATATTACATGTTAAATTTCAGAATTTTGATCAATGAAAAAATACGGTCTTCTGACAGATATTGTGTTCTTGAATGAGGCTCCAATATGAGCTTATATATTGATTTACAAGACAATGACTGACAACCTAAAATATTTCTTACTTCAAATCAAATTCTTTGAAATTCACTATGTGGAGCTTTATTATTTGATCTAAAATTAATTATATATAATTAATAATCATAAATTCATTCATTTTGCAGGGTAGTGGGTGAGTGGATGGCATTGGCGTACAAATGCAGGAATAGAATTAGAACAACCTAAGTCTCCCAGGAGCCTGAACTGCTCATCTAACAGTGACTCTACCTTAGTCCTTATAATGTATATTGCCAGGTAGGAATGGCGAACAAAATTATGGTAGTGGATCATCAATGGAGAATTCTATCTAAGACAGGTTCGTTGTCGTAAGTCATGCCATATACAATTTTGGTAGTGAGCATAAATGGACCATTCCACTAAATTTTGGTTCCAATTGGCCATGAAGTTTCAAACAAGAAGATTTTTTAATGAATTTACCACAAGGTCCCATGCTAAATAAAGTTCAGCTTTAGCAACCATTTTGCATTTCAAGTTTGGTTTCAATTGTTTTAGCAGTTTAAGACAAGAAGATTTTAGGTTTTTACAGGGTCACATGTTGAATAAATTTGGTTGTGGCATCCATCTTGGAATGTCTTTTAGAATGCCAGATAAAAAATAGGCAGGAATCAAAAGACCATTCAATAAATATTCGGTGTCCATGGGGTCAGCCATTTTACACAAGATTTCCAAACAAATTTCCTATAAGGTTAAACTGGGTTTAACTGTGGTAGCCAACTTGGTTGGTAAGTGGGGATACTGGATTAAATTTGGTAGAGTAGCGAACCAGCCAAAGACCATTTCACTTATGTCCAATCAACCCTGCGGTTAAATACAAGATCTTTATCAAGTGAATTTCAATATGAATCCAATGTTAAATTAAGTTCTTCATGAAGGCCATCTTGGTTGGTCAGTGGACATACCAGATAAAATTTTATTCAAGTAACCAGCTAGGTTACCATTTCATATTTGACCCATATTTCCTCAGCAGTTTCCATATTTTAAAAGTAACTGCAGCCATATTTGATGGCGGATTAGGACCCCAGACAAAATTCTGAATGGGGACCACATTATGACCATTCCAGCAAATTTTGATAACTACACTTAGCTTCTTGTTAAATGCAATTTCATGAGAAGGGTCTTTGAATACATTTGCAAGCTCATTTGTATACATGTACATATGATAGATTTTCATCAGTCTACAGTTATATGCATTGAAGGTAATACTGGATCTGTTTGTTAACAAGACCTACTGTGAGCAAAACTAACAAAGGTACCCCTCCCCCCTTACATTCATGTAGAATTCACTGAAATTCATTGAACAATTTGGCACTTGTAAAGAATGAGGACAGACACACACACACAGACAGACAGACAGACAGACAGACAGGGTTATTCCTATCTACCCTCTAAGCTTTTTTCCAAGTATAATGATGTAGTTTGTAATTTTAATTAAAAAATTAATTCAAATTCAATAAGAACAAGTTACACCCTTTTTAAAATTGTCAAAAATCTTACTGACACTGACTTGAATATATTTTAGCATACCTGTACACAATGAACAGACCAAAAGTTAGAAAATAGATTTTTAAAAAATCTTAAGGTACTGGATCTGTCTGTATACAAAATTATGAGACTCACTATCAACTTATTTGCTAAATATAACTTTTCACTCAGTCATATCAGTGAACTCAAACTACTGCATTTTAAGAAATGTATTGCTTCTCAAATTACCCATCAATAAAAGTTAAATGTAAATCCAAAACTACCTAGTGAAATAAAATGCTCTGTTTTTCTTGTGGTTGGAGTTCAGTTTCACTGACATTTACCCCACATCTTTTCTTTTTCAAATCCTGTTTTTTATTTGTCTATTTTGTTATTACATGTATCTGTTTACCTTATGCATATGGGTACAACTTTGCATTTCTTACAGGTAAATCAATATAAATAATTACAAGCTAGACTACTTTTTAAAAACTGGGACAAAGTCTATATCTATAACTGACCCAATTTAAAAAGAAATGAATTTTTATACAGATAGTTAATATAGTGCAAAAATGTGAAAAAAAATATACACAAATTTACACATATAGATTTATGCATAATATAGGAAAAATTTTGCAGTTACAAATGATTAAGAAGTTAAAAATGATGAACTTACAGGCATAATTAACTGTTTATCTGACATTACTCCTCACACTATATATTGATCTTTATGCTAGAAAGGTGATGATGTGGCAATTACAATACGACACTTTAACATAAAGTCATAGCACTTCTGGAGAAGTATTTATATATATACTGTAAATACTTGGATGAGTGATTTTCTGTGCTAAGGGGTCATTATTTATGCTGTCGATAGGGTCATTATTTATGCTGTCCATAAATATGTGTAAATACAACTTTTTTATGTCATCATAAACTTGTAAGATAGTTTGAGGTGCACAGACACAAAGTCACATGATATCATTCCACCTTTTTACATCTCATATCTTGTACTAATCTACAATCATGTGTAGTTCCACCTTTTCACCTGAGTTTTTTTTTTACAAAATTTACCTATTTTTTCATATACTTCATTCTACCTTCTTACTCGGCAGGGTTAACTAAATTTACTTATTCAGTATAATGTTCAAACAATTTCCTGGGGGGTTGGGAGCAGGCAGGGGTTGTTTAATTGCTATAACAATAAATTTAAGCAACAGTGTTCTGACAAGTTCAATTATAAAATAATTTCAACTATTAGTCATTGTCAAATAATTTCCTCCTAAGAAATTTTTATCTTTGAAAATGCCATCAAATGAGGTATATGTATACATGTACATATCTGCTACTTGTCCATTCAAAAGCTAAGAAATTTGGTAAAATAATTACTGATAAAGGGTAAAAAATCTATCGGAAGTAATGAAAATGACAGATATGGAGGGAATGTGAAGAAGACAGCTTATCTCAACTATAAATAACTTTTTAGTTAAATATCAGAGGCCTTTAGGTAAAAAGATCATGTCAAATTAATAATAACAACTTTTGAGGGATGTATTGAGATTTCAGCTTAATCAAAATTTGGATTCAATTGGCTAAGTATAGTTTCAGAAAAGAAGATTTTCAAGTGAATTTCCCAAAGGGTCCTATATTTAACTAAGTTGCGCTGTGGTGCCCATCTTGGTTGATGGGTGGGGATGTAAGACATAATTTTGGTACACGACCATGAGAGGACCACTTTCATTCAAGTTTGATTGCAATTGGCTCAGTAGTTTCAGAACAGAAGATTTTTAAATATACCACCCCTCTTTTTTCTCTGGGAACCACCCAATGATCATTCCACCAAGTTTGGTTCAAATTGGTTGGGCAGTTTCAGAGGAGAAGATTTTTTAGTAATTGTTGACAGGCAGATGGACGGAAGACAAACGAAACATGATGATAAAAGCTCACATGGCCTTTTAGCCCAGGTGAGCTAAAAATGTAACTATAAACAAACAATGAATCTCTAATAACTTGGACATCAGACTACAAATACAATGTATGTGTATGCGACAATTGAACAAACTGACATTTTATGTATAGTTTCACAATTTGCATTTCGGGGCCTTTTACAGCTTCTG
>JAULBM010048516.1:0-10595 GCA_032357055.1 Geukensia granosissima | reverse complement strand
TTTAAATGTGAAAAACAAATTTTTAAAATATAAATTAAAAAAAACAAAACACAACCAAAAACCAAATAAACAAAAAAAAAAAAAAAAAAAAAAAAAAAATGACACGTTCTGAATGAGCCACTCATGCTCGGGCTTAAAAGATATTGAGAAACAATTCATCACCTATATAATTTCTCAGGAAAACAACACCAAAATGGGAAAATGATATTTTCAATTAACCATCCAGACCGTAACGTTAGCAAGAAAAATACGATGAAACGTTTGTAACAATGATACTGATATGATTTAATTGTATATTTTTTGGTTATATAATATTCAGCCAATAAACGTGTATTTTATCATTTCTACTTTAAAGGTTTTATTATAAGCATTCAAGAATTTAAGTGATATTAAACAAAATAATTTATATTTTAACGGAGCATGCTTAATTTTAAGCGCTGAAAGTGTCATTTTTGTGGAAAATTTTATAAATTATACATAAAAAGAAATATCAGAAATGCAATTATATCTTCATTTAAAACAAACATATTCAAGCGTAGGTTTGGGTTTGAAATTAGCAGAAAATCTATATATGTTTTTTATTCATATCTAAAATTTAATCACTTATCCAATGTCACATTAATAGCGTCATTTTACTAATGTTTTTTATTTCATGGTAAAAATATTAAAGAGAAAAACTGAGTGAAGGTTATATTTATAACTGCATTTAGGTAATTGTTTTTGTACACGCAAACACTGGCTTTCAAATACAAAAAATGGGCCTATAATTTGCAATTCATGCTTCATCCGTTATAATAAGAAATAATCGGAGCAGAATATGACGAGATGATTATAAAAATAAGTGTATTCACCAAAACATAAAAACCCTCACTTCCTCGCTTTTGTGCTTTTATCCACCTTTAATGAAAATATGATCGATAATTTTGATTGGTCACCGGATGTGTAAGGGGCGGTTCTGACTGATATGCATTGATCTGGTTTGTAAATACAGGTAGGGTACTCAATAGATGTCGCATTATGCATCTGTACGGAGGACAAAACCAGGATTCGGCAAATATCAGATTATTTATTTTGCACTGCCGGTACATTCGAATTTAAAGGGACTCGTTTTATTTTGAAGTTAAAAGCTGTTTTGTAAACAGGTTATTGTTACTGGCAAAATTTCTAGGAGGGAAAAGTTGACAATTCACGGGATTAAAAAGTAAAAAGGATTATCTAGCGTATAATGTGATTAAGACTTTAGGATTATCCCAGTGTTGATTATTGACAAAAAAACTTAGCTAGAATGTAAACATAATTTACAGCGAGGAGAAATTCATAGTTTCTGTGAAACTCGTAAGTGTCAGAAGATAGGATATAAACAAACGATGATGTAAGTTAACTATGTCTTCCAAATGGTTATCAGTATTTTCAATATTATCTGTGATCTTACACTGCACTGCAATAACTGTAAACTACGCTATAGAGGAGGAGAAGGGACCAGACTACTACTTGGGCAGGGTTTCCGACGGTGCCAAATTAAAGGATCATCCTGATATTTCAAGTGTCGCCGAGTTCGAATCTTTACAGTATAGTTTGTTAACAAGTGGCAATGCTCATGCCCAGTTTTTCACAGTCAACGAAAGAACAAGTGATTTGTATACGAAGAAAACCATTGACAGAGATGAACTCTGTCGATACTCCGATAATTGTGTTTTGAAATTTGAAGTTGCAGCAGATACATCTTTAAGTGATTTTTTTGCCACCATAAGCATCAATGTAAATATTATTGATATAAACGACAATATTCCGTCTTTTCCGTCGGGCGTTGTGGATCTAGAACTTTCAGAAGCCACAGTCTTAGGAACTTCCGCTTGGAAAGGAGGAGCTGAAGATAAAGACTATGGAACATTCTCTGTACAAAGTTATCAGTTACTACCAAGCGATACACCTTTTGCCATAGCCACAGAATTTTACGCAGATGGACGCACTCAGGTAACACTTAAAGTTGATCAAAAGTTAGATAGAGAGACAAATAGCACATTTTCGTTAACCATTTTTGCTTTTGATGGTGGTTCGCCGTCTAAATCTGGATCTGTTACCGTAAATGTTAAAGTAAACGATATTAACGACAACACACCGCAGTTTACGAAACCTGTGTATAATATTACTATCAAAGATGACCTTCCTGAAAATACCGTAATCCTACGTGTACACGCAGATGACCCAGATGAAGGACAAAGTGGAGCTGTTTGCTATAAATTAAGTACTTTACAATCAGCAGAGATCGCAAGACTTTTTAGTATTAACAACCAGACCGGAGATATACGTATAACTCAATCTTTAACGAAGGAAGCTAGTAAAAAATTCACTATCATTGTTGAAGCCACCGACTTAGCTGTTTCACCACAGTTGCCACAGACATCACAAGCTCAAGTCATTGTGTACGTATTAGACACTCACAACACTGCACCGGAAGTAACCCTTACAACAATTCAATCAAAAGTTAACGGTGAATATGTCGAGTATCCCGAGAATTCTCCAATCGGAATAACTCTAGCCGTAGTCATTGTTGATGATTTTGATACCGGTTCTAATGGTGCTGTTACATGTTCACTGAACGACGATCATTTCCACTTAACTTCCGAAGGGAACAACGAATATAATGTAGTTTTAGGTAGAAATCTTGATCGCGAAGTGTCCGAATGGCATGATATTGTTACAACTTGCACTGATGCTGGATCCCCACCTTTAAGCTCATCAAACAATTTCCGGCTACGTGTTCGTGATATAAACGACAACCCGCCGACATTTACACAAGCTGTGTATTACATTAGTATTGCAGAAAATGGATTAAGTGGGACAACTATCGTTCAGGTACACGCAAACGATGACGATGTGACAGTTACTGAAAACATTATGTATAGTTTAAACTTGGCGGAGGAATATAAAGACATGTTTAGCATAGACAGCACAAAGGGACTTATATATGTAGAGCAGTCATTAGACAGGGAAACGCACCCAACGATAATGTTTAAGGTTAATGCCAGTGATAACGGTAATCCTTCATTAACCGGGACGGCAAATGTTCAAATTACCGTTTTGGATGTAAATGACAACGACCCTATGTTTACACCTCTGGAATTCCAGTTTACAATACAAGAAAACCAGCCCTCAGATAAATCTGTTGGTAGAGTTTTAGCCCTTGATGCTGACAGTGATATTAATGCAGAAATAAAGTACGATATAGTTGTTACAAGTAATGAAGCTCCGCCTTTCCGAGTCATGCCCAATGGAACTATACTAACAAAATTTAGTTTGGACAGAGAAACGACAGCCAAGTATACTTTTACTGTAATGGCGTCTGACAATGGGAAACCGTCACGTAGTTCTACAGCGATTGTAGTTGTCAATATATTGGATGAAAACGATAATCCACCCATATTTATATTCCCGGACAAAGGGACAGACGAAATAGTCGTTTCATTCCAGTCTTTACCGAATACTGTCGTGGCTACAATACAAGCTTATGACCCTGACACCGGATTTAATTCGGAACTTTCATATTACATGAATGGGTCTGCTATTTTAGAAAGATTTTCTTTGAACAGTTATACTGGACAGTTTTCAGTAACGTCACAACTTGACCAATCTGATATTGGAACATATGATTTAATTTTGATTGCGGCAGATGACGGAAATCAGAAAAATGAACGAAGCATGAAATTAGTTATCATTGACAAAGCTACAGTATCCTCCAGTCATTCGGAAACTCAGATCAAATATTTTTCTATCGCCGTTGCCATATCTTGTGTAACAGTTGTTTTATCAATTTTAATTGTTTTGGCAATTTGCCTGATCAAGCGGAAAGAACGTCAGCGACAAGACAAGATTGCGGAGAGTGTAACAACTTGTTCGTCACTGGAGACAGACAGTGAAGGTTCCGACATTCGCTTCAACGATATTTACACCCGGAGCATTCTACATAAACCAAATACGAACTCCCTGAAGAAAGGTGACAAGTCAAGTAAAACTAATCACACAAAGAAGCCATTCACCACCGTGGTAAGGATTAATTTTATATTTTTATAAAACTTTTTAATCTTATTAAAAAATTACATTTTTATACGTGTCGTAACGTATTTGTTGACTTTACAGTTTTATTTTTGAGTAAATTTTTTAAAAAGTGAATAGATAAGACTGACAGCATGAAAGATGTCACTTGTAAATATCCAAAATATTTGTTTTGAAAAGAGACACAAAATGTTTGTAGAACCGATTGGTCGGTTAAATAACATATGTACATGTATTATGTGAAAGATTAATAAGATCGGACCTATTGTTGTATGTTGTTTGAAATGAAAACGTTTGTAGTTAGATAAGAAAGAATGATTCACACTCAACGCTGAGTAATAAATTTAATAATCTGTTAATTTAGAAAATCACTTAAACATGAAAATTAAGTATAAAAATATCGCTATGACTGTAGGTCCATTTATTTGCATGAATAATAGATAAAGAAATCGATTTTTATTTTATCATCTTTGAATTTTATTTCAGATAATTGAATTTTATGACCTACTGTCGGAGAATCTGCTTAATTAAGTGCTTGATATGATTGGTTCATATCCCCGACATCCCTTATTTGATGATATGATTGGTTTATATTACCGACATCCCTTATTTGATAATATATTTTACTTTGTACTTGCTTAAGGAAACGATAAAAACTTATCCTAGAGATTTCACATTATTTTGAATAATGACATAAGGAAATATTAAAGTTTAGAAAGCTTTGAAAGTCAAGATTTTTTTTAAATATGTATAAAATATATTTACATTAAATCACATAGATATAATTGTTTTACAAATTTGACCATTTCTAATTCTATCTGAATAATTATAAATATTAAAAAAAAATTCTGACAATTACAGCTGTTAAGATATGATAAAGAAAGGTAAAATATAACCCCGATTATTGCATTAAATCTGGCCCTTGTCAACAGTATGTCATATAGACTCCTAATAAACAAGACTGAACAAACCACTTATATATAATAATTACAGATATTAATTACACATAGTAACAGAATAGTTACATGATAACGGGTTGACAAGTTGACAAAATGATTTGACATAATTGCCACAATTTATACCAATTTTAAACACTTTTCTTGTTCCCTTAAGGAATAAATGACTGATACCAGTGGGTTTCCCATGTATAAAATTCTCACAGATTGCAATAGATGACTTTCTTTGATCAAAAACTGTTAAGCTTTTTGTGAACTTTAACAGTTATAATAACAGTATATGAACACAACAAAAATATTTAGATATTTATTATTTGTAGGTCAACTGAATATAGAAGTCTTCACAAATATAACAAATTGAAATTAGTTGGCATGGTGGGGGGATACAGTTAATAACCGAACACATATTTATATACGGTTCGCTTCCTTGAAGCACAAAGAACTAAGCATTTGAGATTTACGATTTTTATTGAATCTTAATTGCAGGCAAAACACAATTATTAGTTAAAATTTCATTTCATTATCACTACTAAATTTCATAAAGGCAATATGAAACTATTTTAGCAGTAATATTAAACACATTTTTTTCAGACGTGCATAGACGATGTCAGACCGGAAGTCATCACAGAATCTGTTGCTATTTGGGATTGTTCGGATGAGTATGGGACCAGTTTAGAAAGAAAACCAGACCAGTCTTTACATGATACCGAATCATTCTCAACATTTTCAAAAACAAAACAGAAAAATAAAGTTCATTGGCAAGCCAGCCAATGTTAAAGTGAGTGTATTACAAAATTAAATAAGAATGAAATGTAGCATAGTTATAACAAAAAGTAAGGCCACTTGCCTATCAAAACAAAAAAATTAAGCCACTTGTCTATCAGTGATGCACTGATACGGACGGTCTATTACAAAATTACAGCATTTTCTGTGTTGCCAAGACCTCTTTGTCTCAACACAGAATTTGTTTGGGAGCAGATTTTTCTCTGTTTTTGGGGAACTAATAAATCGATAAGCAAACACTATTGCTATATATGGTATATTTATTTTTGTTTAAATTTTGATTTTTCGGACGCAGGTTTTTTATACAAATAAGATGCCATCAAAGTGTTTCCGTTTTTTATTTCTGTCTGTTTATAACCAGCATAACAGTATTTGTACAACTTACTAACGAACGATCAGCTGCAGATGAACAGCTTCTGAATGAAGTACCTTTACAATACAAACAATACATCCATTATTTTCATGAAAAGGGACAACACGAAGAAAGCCACTGTATAACTATATGTTTCTCCGTTCTGTCCATTATTTCATGTTTGTAAATATCAGAACAAACAGTTTATATAGAACGGCCATTAGCGACATTGATTATAACTTGTATCCCGACCATTTTATACAGATTTAAGTTATTGATGGGCACTGGAAAGGCTGTTTTTGTTTACACAAGGATTTCAAATTTTGTTATACAAAATTATTAATTGTAAAGTCTATTCAAATGTTTAAACACACTTTAAAGATCTCTAAAAAATTAAAATGTTCTCTATTCATAAGGTTATAAAAGTTTTTTTTTAACAATATTTAATATGTGGGAACATATTCCCTGTAACAGCACGTTAACCCGGATGCTGTGTACACAAATATCACACAACTATTCAAAACGTTTTATTCTCTTTATTTCTCAGTGCAAAATAAATGTTTTCTACAGCCAACTTTTGTAATACATACTGCAGTATGTTTAGAGTCAAACGAGAATCATGTAAATAATAACCGGTGTCTTTGTTCGCTGATAGAATATTTTTTATCGGTTTGGCTGATGTTTGCTGTTATCACTAAGGACCAGAAGCAAACATCACCAGTTAATGAGAAAAAAGCTATAATTGAACGGACGTTACACAATTATTTCATTAATCTGAATAGAGATTACGTCATAAAATCAACTATCTCCTTAAAATTCAATAATCATTATGAAGTTGTTCACAGATAACATAGATTTTAGTAAAGGTGTAAAGAACAAGGTGTGAACACTGTAGTGCTTTGTTGTAATGGTTGTTCAGACATGCTGTGATGTTTTCCAGTAACTTGAATTCCGATTAAAATTTTTTACGCGATAGAAAGAAGGATACATCTTTACTCGGCTGGTATAAAAAAAACTTCTCTACAGTTCTATCATGTACATTACTTGTTTTTTTAATACGTTGACAAACTTTTCTTCATTTTGACCAAATCTCTAACGTCTTTTGGTTTTATCTACATTTTGTGGAAGAATTTTATCGACGTAAATTGTCCTTTTTATTGTGGATTAATGGATACGACATCTTAAACATCATTTGCGAAAAACTTTATAGCTTCAATCAAAAGAAATTTTCAGTGACGGAAAGACGGAATAGAACTATCGGAAAAAGAAGTCTGTTATTTTTTTCACATGAAACAATATTTTATATCCGGGATAAAATCCTGATGACCGTAGATTTATAGTGAAATCGATTTGGATCTTGTTTTATTTCGTGTTAATGACGGGCAGTTTATAGAAAAGTTGCTGATCCCATGATCAAAATCATAATTCTTCTTTTTTTTATCATTTTATTACAGGTTGTTTATTGTGATGTACGATCTTTAACTTTATTTTTAAATGTGATTAATTGAGAGAGAGATAAAGAGCATATAAAATGATGTGACCGACGCCAGATAAAAGGGGATGTGGGAAGATATTTTATTGTGTTTTAAATCATATTAAAATTAGAAAATATCTATTAAACAGTTCCCCTTGTCCATTCGGAAGTGAAAAATATTATATCTGTAAAATTTATCAGTTTCGACATACACAATTTAATGAAAAGTGACCAGCCCCTTTTGACGCCCGTATTTAACTTAACGACTTCAATAAAACCTATTTCTCATTATTAAGTTTATAGACCTTACATGTCAGAGAGCTTATTCTTCAAATTTCGTTTTCAATGTACATGGAATTTAATTTTCTCTCTGATCGCGTAGGTCTCGTTTGAACCTTATCGACTTTTTATCTTGATGAAAGGGAATATTTGGAGAACTCCTTATTTTGACTTTAATGGTTATCATGCTATGGGTTATAATTACAAATAAAATATTTCATTAAATTTACTTGTAATTAATACTAATATCTCGTATTGATTTTTGTCGTTACAGTTCATAGAGAAGAAAAAGATGTTTAAAGAAATTTATTTTTATACGTCACACCAGTTTGAATTTTTTGTTATTTTTTTCTGATTTAATGAAAAATGACTTTTGGATGACACATCAATTCAATGGTAGTATTAACCAAAAGGTTAATATTTCTACGCAATTAAGGATGACGGTGTCCAATAGAAGTTCTGAATCAACCACTCTCACCCAGTAACAGGTATGTGTATCAAATACACTTGTAGAACATTTTCAATGATGTTTAACGTTTCACCATAAACAGACACGCATGCTAAATGGTGATATTGGGGCTAAAATGCTAGTTTAAATCGGTTGCATGTTAAATGCCTGTCCCAGAAGTTGTGTCTTTTGCATAAAGCTCACTAAATGGAAATGAAAAGTTATGTGGCAAATGTCAGAGAGCCTGAACTCCAACCACGATCATAACAGAGGATATTTTACAAATCTAGAGGTCTGCACAAGGCCTTAAGCAAGGGTGGAATATTTTCCTTGTGAAAAGCTCTTGCATTTATTTTGAATTTGTATTTATCAACATCAAGGCACGCAATCAAACGTATACTTTTGTAAAAAGGAGCGAGATTCTACCCTTGTTGAGGATTTTGTGGAAACCTCTAGAGTTTTCATTAAATGATGCTTTGTTGACACTTTGATAAGTGCCTATATTATACCAATCTAAAATAATTTCAAACGTTGCCAATATATTTATGTCTTGACAAAGATTATATAACAATGTGCTCTTACTTCTCTCTGTCCATCTGATCTGACGTTGATAAATGCTTGCATGATACCGATTAAAAAGATACAAACCTATTTTTCCTAAGTGTGAAATTATAGGCTTATCTTATACAGTGTACGCCGCGGTGACGTCGCCGAACGTTTCGTTTACGCGAGTTTTCTAGTTCAGTATAACAACGCAAAGGGACAATTGAAAAAGTGTTTATAAAAATTAAAGAAATATTTCCTTACTTTACAAAGTGTTTTCTGCAGATTTTAAATATTATCTCAGTATTTTTTCATGTTGAGAACTTTTTTATTGAAGTTACCTTATTTATTAAATTTTCAATAACAAAATTTACTTATATGCAATTACAAAATAAATAAAATAAAAAATACAATAAGCATCTAATAAACTTAATATCAATTTTATGCAAATAAAATTAATTAAATTAAATTAAATTAAATTATTGCGACTATTTCGGACTATACTGATGTCATTTTTGGCTTGTCTAGTTTCTACATTTTAACGGTGTACATAGTATGTATATTTAGATTATGAATTTATTCAGAATATGAAACTAATAAATTTGATACTAACATGTAAAGTTGATATGATTTGATTTGAATCTGATTATTTCTTTTTTTTGGCAACTACAAGGTGATGCATGCAAACCGGGAACTTGCATATGCCGTCCGTTGGCTTTAAATGCTGTCGTAACAATATTTTAAATATAGTTCCCTATCATTTCAGTATATGATCATGTAGCTTGAGACGAGTACAGTGTTACAGATATACTTCCGGTAATATATTTTAGATTTTTCTTCTGCAAAAAACACGATTAATATATCTGGTCAATATTTCAATCATTAAAACATATTGTGAAATTGAAACTGCTTTAAGGCCCACATTGATATTCTTGGAGTACTATCATTTTTATAGAAAATCTATAATACGATTTTAATATGAAGTAAATTAAGTTGAGATTTATGGCTTTGATGGTCATAGTTGCTAAATTATGTATAATTTGTCTTTGACACATGTGTATCAGTTTTAATGTAGTCTGATTGTCACCACGGTCGATTCGATTCTTTCGCTTGCATGATTACTTTAATCTTTTAAAATGAATCAGGAAGCCAGATTGTCTTAGATCGTTGTCAGAGTTTTTAACATCAAAGAGGCATCTAAACGTAGTAAGAGATTGCTAAATGAGATAACATTTTAAGGCGTGTAGAAATATACAAGTCACGTCACATCTGCTTGTAAGATGCAGCTTGTCGGTCAGGTGCGATCAGGCGTAGCGTTATTTTCCAACTTTTCACATTTTAAAGCACCAATGTCTTGGCTAAGCTTTTTACAATAAATCACCCAGTCTCACCCAAGTGCGATTTAATCAGGATCATGAACATTTGCCATAAGTATTGAAATTGACAAATTGTGTTATGAAGTTGCAAATATGCAGTTTTCATATCTTTCCATATTACGTTGTGTTATATTCATCTTCATACATAATAATAGTATAATTAAACTTCAGGTATGATGTTTTCGTACGTTATGAATCTTTTATAATATAGAAATGAACAAATTGACCATTTTAGTACTGTATATCTTATTTTAATTTCATTTTAGTAAGTGTAATCATGTTCTCGCCACGATATGGCTGAAATACTGCCGACGAGGCGTAAAACACCAAT
>JAULBM010048505.1:0-10596 GCA_032357055.1 Geukensia granosissima | reverse complement strand
TAATGCAACAGTACTGGTAATGTTGATTTTGATTGGATGAAATAATTTTTTACAAAATTTGATGTCACCAGAGAAACTGCAACCATCCAATCGTTAATTCCATATATTAAAAATCAATTTTGACCTTAATGACCTGAAGCTGTTTAGAAATATTAAAATCATATCTCTAATCCTATATGTACCTTACCAATTTTGAAAGGCTTTGACCTGGACAAACATATCATTGCATGGGGAAGATGACCACCATTTTGTTTTGCATTGTTCAAGTTGTTTAAAATAAAAGTGGATTTGTTTGTTTTCATGAGAATAAAGTTGTGTGCCTTTAAGCAGTCAGGGATCCTACTTGTACAAGTAAATGAAATTAACTTGGACAAGTAATATATAAGGTGCTGAAATTATCTCCCTTGTTCTATTTTATTCATGTTTACTTGTACAAGTAAATAAAGTCTAAATTAGCCCAAATTAATAAACCTTTAATGTTTGCAAGACTTCTCCTCATAATCATGGTTCATTAGAAAGATAAACATATAGAGATTGTGTTTCAAGTAATTACCACTCTTCAAGCATCATTTCTTTAAATTAAAATTGATGTTTAATGTCTCAATTGACCAATTTTCAAAGCCTGTGCACTTCTGTAAAACTAGTTTGCGGTTGATCAATGTTTTTAATTATGTAATGTTAAAAGATTGAATTTTATCAGAAAATCTCAATTACTGGTAAAAAATGTTTGATGAGCCACCACTAATTTTTAATACGTATGAATTTTCTTAATTTTACTTGTACAAGTAAATCATTTAAAAGGAGAAATGAACTTTACTTAAACAAGTTAAATTAATTAACCTGTACAGGTAAAATCTATTTACTTGTGCAAGTAGGATCCCTGACTTACACAACTTCCTACTTTTGACCCATAGTGTGTTTGATGAAAATGAATTCAGAAAATTTAAAGATATGGATTGTGTCTTTCTATCATATATTCCATAATATTTCTTTTGAATAAAGAATATACTTTTTGTTGTTTTATTGTAACCATGGGAACTATATGAATTAAAAAAGCCTGAATCAACATTATATTTATGCTTTTAGCAAAAAGAGAACAAGATGACATTACAGAACGTGTCCATTGTACTGAGTCCAACCATGCAGATTAGTCATAGGGTGTTAAATGTCCTGTTCTCCCATGTCAAACAACTCTTCAAACACACAGAACTTAAGAGGTACATAAGTAAAGAGGTATAAATGTCTTTAAAAGACACAGATATTGGAAAAGGAAATATGTTATTGTTGTCAATTAGACAACATCCAAATTACTACTGTCTGTAAACCTTAATCAATAGAATGTTTTTTTGGAAATTTCAAACCTTTTTCTTAGAGATTTTTTACTAATTTTTTCAAGAAGTAGAACCCAGTGAGTCGTTAAATAAAATATAAAATAAAAGTACTGCCTTCACTAGATACTTTACAGGCACGTCAAAACTGTTTTAGGTGGGGAATTTTTTGTCTTCTAAATTAGTAAATTTTCAAAATGGAATGATATCAACCAATTACTTTTATAAATTGTTGCATTAAGATGAGAAAGAAGTTTTGTAATTACATTTTAGGTTTTTTTTTACTCTATAGACATTGTTAAATCCCGCCAATAGAGTTGTGTCCTTTTTAGATTGATAATCTAGTAGAGATTTGTTTGTTGCTCAAGGTTCATTTACCTTTGAAAAAAATTAAAAATGATTTAGACTTACAAATATACATCTTTCTGCAAAATTTTATTGAAATCAAAAAACGATAACACCTTTTACTTTTGAAAAAGGCATTCTGTGAAGTGGGGTTTACAGACAGTAATTCCCAATTCCATGTTGTAAGCTGGCAGGGTGCTTAACAAATTAAAAATAAGCCTTTATTATAAGGGCACTGTTTAGAATCATTTAACTCTCAAATTCTGTCTTGCCTGCTAAGGAATATTTAATGGATCCAAATGTTAAGGATAGCCCGAAATAAATAATTTTACTTTCCTTCCTTACGTTAAGGTTCCCCTAAAGTCAAAATCTGGGACAACGATAGAGTATAGAAAATTGCCAGTATTTTCATAATTTGAAAGAGTTAAGATGTGAAGCTGGATACAAATTATTTAGCTGATACATATTACTTTTTCATTGTTTTCTTGTCAACAAAATTGATCTTCAATGAAGTTATTAACACATTTACGTGTACAGTGGCAAGAAAATTTTCTAAGAAATCTACAGAGTTTGAAAAAGCATTGGTTTTAATAAAATTAGTATAAATCAATTCTTTGATATCTACTGCAGGGCAAGCAAGATATAGTTTGTCAAAAAAAAATCATTAATGTTGGAATATTTTAATATTTCAGTGTGTTTCATTTAGGGTGCGCTCGAATACCAAGAAGGCAAAATTAGATTTAACCTATTTTCTTCTATTCATTGATGTATATTAAAAAATTATTGGTAGCTTGAACTACATATGAGATCAGAAGTACAATTCATTCAGTTATATATAACGCCTTTTCCATTGAACTAGATTTTTTTGGAAAATTCTCAAGTCACAACCCAAACAACTGCATAAATAATTTCATTTAAAAGTTATTTGTGACAACAACAGACTTATCAGGCAATGTTCACAAGAACGGGAAGCTTATAATCTGTTTTTTGCAATAATTCATTGAAAATAAAAATATACTATGCATTTTCTATGGGTCAGTCAGTGTCCTATATTTTGACTTTAGTGGAACCTTAAAAAAAAATTTAGTTCAAAGGCAAAAGGCTTATACTTTATAAAAATTGGCTGAATTATTAGTTTAAGGTTCATCTAAAGTCATCATAAAAGGACACCAACAGGGTAGTATATTTTTTATTTCAAGGAATTATTGCAAAACACTGAAAATATACATAGTAATCTTCACTTTCTAGTACACATTGCATGTAAATTCTATCTTTGTCACAAATAATTTTGAAAAGAAATTATTGATGCAGTTATTTGGATTGCGACTTACAATTTTCCAAAAAATCTATCTCAATGGAAAAGGCATTATACTTCTTAAAAATTGTCTGAATTGTTAGTTTAACCTCATATGCAGGGGAAGCTAGCAATAATATTTAGAACCCATCAATAAACAGAAGTCAATAGGTTAAAACTTATTTTGCCTTGGTGATATTCGAGCGCACCCTAAATGAAACCCACTTTATTTTGAAATAATCCAAAAATAATGAATATTAAGACAAATCATTCCTAGCTTGCCCTGCAGTGGATATCAAAGAACTGATTCATACTAATTTCATTAAACAAATTGCTTATTCAAATTTTTTATAGAAAATTTGCTTGACACCAGACAAGTAAATAGGTTTACAACTTTTTGTGTTGACAAGAAAAATGTAAAAGTTAATATTTATCAGTTATAGCATATTGTACTCGGTTTCACATCTTAATTTTCTTAAATTATGAAAACATTAAAATTTAATTTGTATAGCCTTCTTTGTCCCAGATTTTGACTTTAGTGGAACCAATATCTAGCTTAACAGGAAATATATATATCAAATTATTAATTCATACTAATATTATTGAGCATAATGCGGTTTCAAACTCTGTCGGTTTTTTTAAAAATACATGACCATTTCAAATATTTTTAAGTAGACAAGAAGGAATATAAAAGTTACATATGCATACAGTATAAGGAGTTATGCCTGTCTTAAGTTAAACTTTAAGTACAAATGCACCGCTGTCAGTATCCTTTATTAGTAAACCAATCACTCACCTTTCTGGATGTCGGTCTTACTGCGTTGAAAAAATATAGTCGAGAAGTTTAAATACTAGCTACAATCGGATTACTGCGCACGGACTTCACGTTTAAAGTTAACCAAATGAGGGAAATACCCAATATGGATGATTGAACAGGAAAATTAGACCAAAGTACTACATCATTTTGAAAAATTGTATAACAAAAATCATTGCATTTTCCTTCCGTTTTCTTTTGTCATGTCATATCATACCTCTTCCCCACCCTTTCCACTTAGACATTAACTAGGCAAGTCGCCCGCTGCTTGGTATTTGAAAAATACTGTGGATAATAACTCTTCCAAGGGGATAATTATTTGAAATGTTTTTCCAATGGCCAGACAGTGGGCCAGAATATATATTTTTTCATTTCAGATGCTGGCCAGATTTGTTTTTACAAAAATCAGGGTCAGAATTTTTTTTCTAAAAACCCCAGCCCTCCGTCGACAATCAAATGGACCGTGCCTAATACTAAATTAATTTCCATAAATGTACATCTTGTCCACAGAGTAAAACTGATTGTTGTTCTATTGGCGGGAGCATAAAAATAAAATATCACGTACCAAATTCGGGTATAATACTTTTCGCCATAAGAAAAAGAATCATGAAATCCAAAATAAAAATTTCCCGGGCTTTCGAAAATCCTTGCTCGTTGACAAACGCCACGTATATCCTTATTGCATCATATTTTGTAGATTTCTATGGATGGATCTTTTTGGAATTATCTAAATGAGGCAAATTTGACATTAGAATATTAAACTTCTTGGCAAAAACATAGCATTTAAGAAATAGACTCATTGGGCAATGATACCAGCGTCTCTACGAAACTTTCGCTTCCAGGAACCGAAAGAATGTTTGTTACCGGTACTACCTGTATATAAAAATAGGAGATGTGGCCTGATTGCCCATGAGACAGCCACCAACCAAGTGACAGTAGAATTTTAACTTTGTATGTTATTAATTTATTGAGTTAGGAATATATGGTTGTTAGTAAATATATCAAAATTCTGTGTAAAACTCGTGCAATTTATGGACCGGAAATGTTGTCTGGCTTAAAAATCCGTCTGATGACGGAAACGGAAACATGTCGGATTAGTACTAAGCAGGATTCATTCATCATCATTCATAATATTCTCTCGTCATGCATATGTATGAAATAATACCGCTATACGTTAAGCAACATTCGATCAATCAACCCAATACCTAAATTAGTTTCAACAAACTTCATAATTGGAGAGAAAGTTTACCCCCTGAAACCCGTCATATGCATGTTACACGTTTTTCCAGGTATAACAAAATTATCATAGTCCATCGACGAAGCTAAAAATTCCTTATAAGGAGATTGATCTACTCAACGAACACACACTTGGAATCATTTGAAAATGCAAGTCCGACCCTGCAGCAAAATTATTAATTGAACATGTCATGACAAACGAACTCAACAAAATGACCAATGAACTCAATAACATGATATGTTGACAACATAACACACTAAACGGTCCAAATGAAATAATAAACAAACAAAAAAATACAAAATAACCCAATAAAACGATATTTGAACATAACCACATAAGATTAAACAAAACAAAAAGACTATTTGACTTAACAAAAAAAGAAGGACACAACAACAATTTGAAAACGCACATAAGACAGCTGAGGCGTTCCAAAGATATCACTTCGAAACTTTATTAATATGTGGTAAATAAAACTCGTTTATTTAAACACAACCGATTGGATCTTAATCAGTTACGTGAAAAAAACTTATACAAAAAAGAAATGTTATCTTAATATAATTATTTAAAATGTTTGAATTTTGTCTTTTTTTGTATCAGCCACGACTCTCGACTCATTAAATTTTATTAAATATTTTTTGAAAATTTATTGCATTCATGCTGTCGATACTTTTAATTTTGGCACTTATTTTTATGCCAGTCACAACTCTTTAAGAGACATTTTTATGTAATGTCTATTTTGTTCTTGTTCTCGAAATTGTCGTGTTCATCGGTTTTTCCTTTTTTGCCTGACCTCCGCTATTTTCTGGTTTCTAACGAATAACGATATTCCAAAACATCGCGCGAAAATGGCTGTCACTGAGATCCCTTTATTTTGCCTTTTATGCACGGCATTTATAAATTTAAATTTACGGTGTTGTATTCGGGGACACAGCGATTATGATAGTTAGGTTTCGCTGTGAGATAGGGAATAATATAGTTATATAATCTGTTCAAATTATAAATTAACTAAAATTCCTACGTATAAGCTTTATCAACACATTCATCTCGTACTTAGCAACACAATAGGTCAAAACATTTCTCAAAACTGAATTATAAATGAAGACGTTTTGTTCACAATTCAGTTCACTTTTTACGTGCGATTGATAGTATTGCTAATCTATTTAAAGCTTTTCATTTCCCAATAATACGTGGTGAAGGTCGCGTCATTTGAAATTCTTTTACGTAAGGGTAAGTGGATATTAGTTGGGTAATTTATCCCGTAAACAAGAAAGGATTCACATACTTAATTAAAAATTCCTGGTGATAGTATTGATGGACCGGATTATACAATCAGAATTGGAAGTCCTCACAATCGGAAGTTCTCTCTTAAGTGTTTGACTACTTATACAGTTTCTCATGAGAGACGAGAAATAGTAGTTAGGGCACTAGTTAATAGACATTAGTGGTTCTGTTTTTACTAGAAGAAGGAATGAACCGATACATATATATGGAGTTTTATGAGTGGTAAGTCAGTACATTGTAGGAACTTCCATATTATCAGATGCAGCCTTTAACTGGGTCGTAACATTCAGATGTTCATTAACGATCAGTTGTTCTGTCAAGTTTGTAGCTTGGAAAGTGTTGGAACTATGAATCTAATTGCGAAGGACCTCTTTTCTTTTGACAGACAACTAAATAATATTGGCTGCTTTATCTGCAGGAACAAACATACGTTTTATCAAGTTATTTAATTTTGTGTTTAACTTCTAGCTGAAGGGTGATATTTATTACCCTTTTTAAAGAAGGCAACAACAGTTTGGGCTTTGACGATGCTAAGGTTTTTATTAAAACATTTTTTTGTTTTGAACTAAGACGTAACACGAATCTGGACAGTTGCTGTTTATTTCTGACAGTGACATCAGTATATTTATAAATTACACCTCTGGTACGTGTAAAAGGGGGAAGGGGTTTCAATGTTCTAATAATAAGTTGGAATATGAGTAGTGACTTTAGGGTGTCTTAATATACTTGTTAGATCAACAAGACCGATTCTTTTGTTAATGTAAGGTATTTTTACAAGAAATTGTTTTAATGATTTTCGAGTCAATGTGAGAAATAATTTATGGGAGCAGTATGCAGACATGATAAGTGCTGATTCATACAAAGGACTAACAGTGAAATATTGTGTCACTTTCTTTCCAGATAGAATACAATCAATTTTATAGCTGAAAAAGTTCCAAATTTACAAAGTAGCAGTAATAGTTCATAATTTTCAAATTTTAAACTGCATTTAGTATGGTTTTATGAACCATACACAAATTTAATACGTTATGCATATCGCATGTATCAAAAGACATTTGCTATATCAATAATGCTCCCGCCGGTGATCTAAATTCCTGCTGTCCTGACTGCTTACGATGACCCTGGTCAGTTGAAAAATATTAATCAAAGGTCACAGTTTGGCCACAGTTCTATCGACAACAATGGCGTCTCGTGACCGCAGAAAATCAACGTCATTTTCGGTCCAAAAATGACACGAAAAATTCCCAATATAAACATAATACTGAACCCAAGACACGCTTCTTGACATTTCGGAGATTATATATTCTACACCACAATTTCACAAAATAGTTTCAGCAAACAGTCTTTCGAATCTTAATTTTGCAACTGCATACGATGTGGTCGCCGAAAGAACTGTTAAGGCAAAATTTTTAAAACTGAGATATCTTCCGTAATAATGGAAATGACGGACCGAATTTAAATTTTGTGATGGCTATCAAGGTGTTCAAACCTCGAACAAAATTTCAAGACATATGACTGTTGAATGCGCAAACGTCAAATTGATTTTAGCCCGATGCGGAAGTTTTTCATGTTTTTTCTGCTATACGAGTTATCCCCCTATTTACATAGAAAAAAGGTGGGATATGGTGTAAATATTCATGACACAAAAATCTCATATGTACAAGTAAATTCCAAGCAAAGGAACAGTTTGAGTTGTTTGGCTTGATAACTTATTACAACTTTTTATCAATAAAATTGTTTCGTTGACAGGTGTAGCCAATTTTTTCTAAAACCAAATATATGCAAAAGTGCAAAAATAGTCTTTTTTTGTGAAAATCCAGATTTTCCCTGCAGTTCAGAGTCAAGATAATCAGTTTAATTTGATTCTTATCAGGAAAACAAGACTTTCCGAACATTTTAAAATGTAAGAAGCAATGATTTGATATTATTTGATCTACTTGCTGTTTATGGCCAAAATACAGTCTTCAAGGTCCTTCTCTTTTAGACTTCAAAGAATAGAAATATGTTTACTATGAAAAGTTCTAATTTTTGGAAGAAATAAAAAGATGAATCTCTATGTATTATTCTTTCTCAGGTGCCACTCTGTAAAGACCTTTTATCATGGGGAAACGTGTATGGAAACATTCAAGGTAGGTTTAACTGGATCCTGTATAAGTACTATTATAAACAATATGCTGTCTGGGGAAAGCACTTGCTTGTTTCACATTGAAAATTTTTCTTTAAAACTTTAGCACGTGTCTAGTTATTACTGGCAAAAATTTATGATTTTATGATATTTTTACCTATTAGAAAATAACATAACAATAAAGAATGGATCTTCACAATAAGTCTAAAAAGGTTGGCAAATATTATTACTGAAGTGTAAATAAGTTTCTTTTCCAGACAAATACCATAGCTAAAGCTCTAGATAATAGAAGGCTATAAACATCTTTGCTTTATGACAGCCTTAATCTACTGTTTGGTGAAGATGGACTCCAGCTCCTCTGTTAGTTTTCCTTTACTGATGAGTGAACGTTAAATCTCCTATAGATGAAATTGGTGTTGGCCCATAATATAATAGGCATTGTTCTGTTTAAATTGTTACTAATTGATGAAAACACTTACGCTTTGGACTTTCTTTTGCTTAAGAGTTTTAATCAAGTAGTACAGATCTGCAATGGATTTCTCAAAGGGTTGTAAGTGTGTGACATAACAGTCAAAATAATAATTTGACATATAACTTACAACCAGTTCCTAATGAAATCCATCACTAAACTGCTAGCTGCATCAGAAATATAACTTATTACTGTCTAACACCAGTTTTATCTCTATGAGATTTAACACCAGTTCGTTCAGCAGTAAAGGAAAAAAGATGAGTTCTATTTCCCCAAACATTAGGGAAGTTCTGCCATAAATATTTCCTAATTAACATGTGCCTATAATTTAGCACTTAGTTTGTTTCTACTTTATTTGCTTGTGGATAACCATCATCAGTTAAAGCATACATTAATATAGTGAAACCTGTCTAAACACTGAGAAAACTTCAAACCTGTCTTAACCAGACTGATTCTTAAGTCCCTTTATACAAGTTTTCATTTCTTTTTAACTTGTATAAACTAAACACCTGTTTAAACCAAATATTTCTTCAAGTCCAAATGGGGTTCTGTGTAGACAGGTTTGCTGTAAAAAAGAAGCTTCACTTTTTCACAGTCCATTTGTTCAGTATTAAAATCCACGAAAATGCATGTATACACTATATTCTGCTATTTGTTTGGTTTTTCAGATACCTGATGACCATTTAGACAGCTTAAATGTATGGAATGAGACATTTCCTACACCAATAACAGTAGTGTACCCTGCTGGTCATGGTATAAACAACACAGATTTTGTGTTATATGTTGAATCTATGACTACAGAAACGTGTGAATATAATAGTGTATGTTTCTAGTCTAGACATTGCATGCAAACAGCAACTAACATTCTACAGACAGGTAATTATATCATATTTTATCAGAAGGTTTTTTCTGGTCTAATTTACAACACTATAGTACAAACATTGAAATGAAAAAATCTTAACTTATAAACAGTTCACTATGGATACTACAGTCAAACTTCTCTAGCTTTACATGGAAAGGACCACCATTTGTTCGAGCCATCATTGTTTATTATTGTGCTGAGCTTAATATGAGCAACATATCGAATGATTTGAACACATGTTGACTGCTTTAAATTTTCTAGTTAAAGCTTGAATGTTGATAGTAAAATTGGTTTATTTGGTTTGATCTGGCAGACCTGAGAATTTATCTTGAAATTTTATCTATTTAAGGTTGTAACAAACATGCTATTTATGCAATATCCATTATTCATGCAAAGTTTAAAAGTGGAAACAAAATTTAATTTTATGTGCTTGTATAATTGATAAATTTAAAATATAATTATGTAATTCGTCCACTAAACTAATTAAAGATTGGGTTTTAAAATAAACATTTTTGACAACACAATTACCTGTCATCAAACAAATACTGACATCACTTTTCACACCTTTAATTTCAGACTTGGGTATTGGAAGTTTGAGTTTCTGATAGTAAATGGAAAAAATGACTTTTCTTAATAGGGTTATTCCAGCTACCTTTCATTAGCTAGGCTTTCATTATACGACCGCAAAAATTTGCAGTCGTATTATGGTATGATGCTGTCGTCGGCGGCGGCGGCGGCGTTTATAGACAGGTTGGTTTCCGCATGATAACTTTTGTTCTAGTTAACCAATCCTTTTAATATTTTGGGACATTGATAGTTGGTTCTAAATAAAGGTTGGTAT
>JAULBM010048494.1:0-10597 GCA_032357055.1 Geukensia granosissima | reverse complement strand
GATGTTTGAAGTTTGGACCAATCAGAACACATAAATTGCCCTGGCGGCCACGATGAATTTCCGATCGGCACCTATTTCACAAATCTGGTAAAGGACCATCTGCATAACATTTTGCCTAGTTTGGTTGAAATCTTTTTAGTGGTCTCAGAGAAGAAGATGAAAATGTAAAAAGTTAACAGACGCCGCCGCCGACGACGAAAAAAGCTCACATGGCCCTTTGGACAAATACAAATTCAGTTCAATTAAAATAGTGAGGCGTTTTCAGAAATTTTAAAATATGGCAATCCTTCAAACTTTAGCAAAGTTCATGATTTCCCTGGTGTGTCACCTTTTGGAAAAATACCTAGAAACCATATGACATCATAATCAGAAGATCGTTTGTTATCTAATCTGAGCAGTGTTAAGCCGTTCCAACTATGATTTATTTCTGGAAACTTTCTGATCGGTTGCCTTTTGAAAGGCCAATTACAACCGCATTCCTTCGTTATTCATCATGTTGCATATTCAGATTTTGAATAAATGTAAATTATCCAAAAAAATAGCTGTGGTAAGGGCAAGTTAAACAGGTGGCGGTAGCCGCCTCATTTTCATAACGTTTAAATATTTTAGCAACTATATCTTTTCTCACAAATGTAAATTAGAATGTTAGCTTCGTACTTTTACGCAATGATATTAGTTTCTGGAATACATTTTGACATTATATAACACTTCGTTCAGGTGTGAACTGTCGTTGTTTTCTTTTTTCTTTTTGTAATGCTCTGGTCTGTCATTTCAGCTTACCAGCCCAAAATAACTTGGCGTTTTACCTACCCTTTTGCATTTGTAGCACTTATTTGCGTGGTCTGGTTCCTAATTAGAGTGATTAAGTTGTCATTTAGCAGGAATGGTCATTATGTGTCAATATATGTTTTTATAATTGTAAATTGTTTGGCGACCGGACGTTCAATAGAAACGCCCCTTTGATTACGTTTTATTTCATTTTACTATTGAGCCTGCAGAAGATGTAAAATCAGTATTCACCAAATATGTTTTTCTATTGTTGAAGACCTTAAGGTCACATGTAGATGTTTGTATTGATACATTTGGATGACTGTATCATAGATCATCATTCAACATTCCCATTATCCATATCAATCGGCTGATGTTAAAGTTCACCCTCATAGACTTGTTGCCAATTACTAATATAGAGAAAGCTTGCGACGGATATGTTTTTTGGTCTTCGGTTTGTTACCTTCCATTTCAAGACTCGGATTATTATTGAAATTCGGGAAGAGGAACACAGCAGTTTCGTTCAAGAGACAGAAACAACTTGTCGGACCACTTGACTTTAGGTCCCAGTTCTGGTTTTATTGGTTTTATTAATGTTGAGTTGTTCTTCAGTGTTTTTTTTGTTTTGTTTTGTTTGTAAATTTCAATATCACTGACTGTTAACCAATCTAAATTTGACAACTTTTTCTTCCTATTGAAGATGTATGAAATACTTAATTATCACAGTTGAATAAATATAGCAAATTTTAATATTTAAATGAAAAGACCTCGTTTTGTGTGTCGCGTCTCTTCCTTCCAGGATGAATTAATCATTTTACCTCTGTGTAGGTACCATGCATAGTCACATCTGTCATCCTCGCTTATGATATTTTCGTTTTGATTCAAACAGTGTTGTTTATGCAGTTTAACTTATGATAAAAGGACGATTGCTTTTCTTTTCCTTTAGTTAGCGTGCTCGCCTCGAGTGCGAAAGGTCGTGGGTTCGCTCACGGCCGTGTCAAACCAAAGATATTAAAATTGGTATTTGCTGCTTCTCCGCTAAGCACGCAGCATTAAGGAATAAGAGCAAAGACTGGTCGGCCCAGAGTCAGAATAAAGTGTCTGGGTAAAGTTGCATGTCTTCCTGCGGACTGTTGGTTTCATGAGCTAGCACGTTTTAAAACCGGCTCAGCATGTCGATCTAGTACAAAGCAAGGTTCATCATCATCATTCACTAATATGCTCTCATCCTGATAATGCATGAAATACTTGCCACTGGACGTTAAGCAACAATCAATCGATCAATCAATCTCGCAAATTTTCAAAATTTAATTCAGTGAAAAAAGTTTCACACCGTGGTAATTTTCTTAAAATTTTGATATTTACTTTATCTACCATAGAGATAATTTAGTTTTTGTTATAGTTACAGATATATTTGATTTACCCCATTTTTGTAAAATAAAAATCTTAAAAAATTTTTAATCCAAAGAATGCAGTATAATTTTGAACATTTTTGTTTGTACCTCGAAAACAAAAGGGCTGACCCCAAATTTTTATTCTATTTTCTGAAGCATTTTATAAACGGTACTTTTACCATTTATATTTCAAAATTTTATCTGCTGGATTTCTTTCTATCTGCAACATTGTGTATTTGCCCTAGAAGCCTTGTTAAATAAGCGGATTTAAAACCAACTGAAAATCGATGACAAGGTCGATGACACATACACACATTATATATTGATATATTTGGTTTTTTTTTGATTCGCCTTGATACAGACTACAGTTTAAGAAGTAATCTTCCATAAAAAACGAAAAATTCTCTATTTCCAATTACATCAGATTTTTCCATAGCTTTGTCCCCTCATGGATATGACATTTTAGGATCTAAGCTTTATCTCTAGAGGACATTTTCATATAGGAAAACACGTTAAGTATTTGTTAATAGATTCTTTTACAGGCTTTTAAACTAAAATATGCACAAGTTTTCGATTTTGATTAAATTTGATATTTTATTTCTTAACTATACCCATTTTAATGATTTAAACATCTTTAAGGCAATAATATTTTCAATTGGTCGAGATAAACTATCTCCGGACACAAATTGTTGATACATGTTTGGCAGGGATATGCCCCAGAGCTATCGAGCAATTTTGACAATACAAACGCTAATACCAAGAAGAAACCTACTACCAAGAAGTACCATGTTTTCGTCATTATTATGAAGTGTCCAAATGAATGATAGAATGAATACAAATGGATTGTCTAAATGTTCAGTTTTTGCCTTTTGAATTTCCTATAGAAATGAACATCAATTTTAATGATTGTTTTATGATGATGTTTTATCTAAAATACATATTAACGAATCAACGGTTTTCAGCGTTTAACAAATATACATATATATTTTTTATACAAACACAGATGTTAATATTTATAAGTATATATGATCCACCTATTTTCATGCAAAAGCTTGGAAGGGAAAAGGAGAAAAAACAACAAAGTACTTGCTTGCAAAAGTAGGGAACTAACAAGGAAGATAGTAAATCTCCTATTGTAATTAATATTTGACGAGTGATAAAATTGATTAAAACTAGGTGCTCGCCTTTAATTGTAAACTTTAATCGCACCTTTAAGCTGATTTTACTTTAATAAGTTCTTAATTTTCAGTTACAGTCCTTACAAATTGGTAACAAGTAGTAGGCGTTTGTCTACCAGATAAATAATGAACGGTATGATATTGTTATATATGGTAATAATGTGTTTCCCTGTTATAGGTGTAACCTGCTTAATGCAGCGCTTAATGAGCTTGAACAAACTCACCAACTGTAAAATAATTTCAATCAGCAATCTGCTATGGCAGACTGGATGCTATACGAAAAAATGTTGATAATATTGACACTTAAGGTTTTACCATAATATAAAGTACACATTTAAAGACAGGGCGCACATTTAATAATTAAAAACTATTAACCTTTACTACGATTTAAATTAGGAAATGCTAAAACCGCTTGGCCAAAATACCAAAATATGTACACACTTAATGAAACCTTTCACGCATTACAAGAATGCAATGACTATTCCGGAACTCTAATCTGTTCAACTAAAAACGCTAAGGTGCTAGCAACAATACTAAACCGGCACTACAAATATTACTACAGACATCACATAAACGTTCTAGGCTTACAACACGCTATCGTCCACGCTGTTTCGAACAGTATATGGTGAAAGAAGGAAAATAGCTTCCTTATCAGTGATAATCAACTTGCAATTTCCCTCATAACTGTTCTTGAACTGTTTAATTATACTTAGGCCGTGTCTTTTTTTGTATTGCGTAAGGTCAAATTATTTTAAGCTATCAGCCATTTTAGACGAAAAGCACACACGGTATAAAACACATCTTCGTAATATATATGACTTTACAAAAGTCCAGTAAAAATTTTTATTATAAAATATTTCAAATTAAATTCAAATTTTCACAAAAAGCATTGATGTGAATGTTTCTCAATTATTTTTCCTATGTTCATACCACGCTGATTTTGTAGTATTATTGTTGAAGTATTTGGTTTTTTTCTCACAAAAATAGCTTCTAGAACATGACTTTTATGACATAAACTTATTTTGAAGTACCAACAATGAAGAAACCTTCAAATATTAAACTTAAATGCTTTGAAATGCTTTGAAAATGCACGTATCGCTTCTACTTAAAACTCTGAATACAAACGAAGTCCAATAATAATTATCATTAAAGGGTGCTTCAAATCAAAGTTCAATGATTCGCCGAAAGCCAAAACAGCCAATTAAGAAATGTATGAATCAATACTGCCTGAGATGTGCAGAACTTAATAGAAATTCAAAGTTTAATAGGAACATACTATTACCGGATACATTTGCAAAACATATTGCGAAGCATATTCCCTTTCCTTTTATTTCATGGCCTTTAAAATTTTTAGTAGAGTTTGCAGTAATGAAAGTGAACCCCCTGTTTTCACTAACACATTTTTAGCCAGTAAGACCATATTTGCTTGAACTTTGGATATATTGCAGCACTTCAACTACAAACAAAATCAATTTATAAGCTGGTGTTGTCCACTTCACAACAAAGTCAAACTCATTGCTGAAGGCAACAAGAACTAATTAAAATATTTCTTAATGAAGAATTTTTAGCATCTGGCATTTGATCACCAACATTTTAAGATTTATGAAAAATTGTACATGTTAAATGTTTTCTTTAAATGACGTTAAACCTCTAATTTTTTGTAAATCTTTTTAATATAGGTGTAATATACATTTATCATTTTCGATTTTACAACCGTTATTTTTGAGTAATTTTTATAAAAAAATTCTTGAAATAAATATTTCTTGTGCTCTTCCGTTTTTTAATTGAATATGACCCTATTATAAAGAAATAAATACTATTTAAAAATTCACGGAACCGTTGTCTTGTTATAACGTTCAGAGCCTTACATCACTTTTTTATTTACACACACACAGATTTGGGTATATATTTTTAAAGAACAGAGAATAGATTTCATTTGTAAAAAGTCATATTAATGTTTTGTTACGTCACTTTATTGGACAGAATGAAAACGAAAGATATAATTCCGAACGGCTTTTTTTGTTTTCTTTTAACGGGAGCGAACCTTTAATTTTTTGTATTCTTTTAAATAATATTATCTGCCAATTAATTCTACATTTGTGTTTCAATACTTTATTGTTCAGGGATTTAATAAAATGAATTTTTGGTATGATCCTTATATGTTGTTTTTATCTGTGTTTTGAGATTTAACTACATTTGACGATGAAGAAAATTACAAGTTTTGAAACAGGAGAAAATTTAGCCAATCCTATGTTGAGAGTCGGTCTGCAGTTTGGTCTTTTGAAACGGCCATTTACAGTTTTATATAAATTCTCCCTAGTTGTTATATTAATTAAAATTATTGTAATTTAAACGTGTTCAACATGTAGTCATTAAATCGTGGTGATGTTATCCTAAACGTAACGAGTGTGATGACACTCTTGCTAAAAGCCTTGGTCTACTCTCGGGAACTTGTTGAGAATCGGCCATGTCACTTTGATATTTACTCCATGTCCTTCGTATCTCTATGAATTATAGTTTATCCTTCATAGTGCATACTTCTCTGTATTTAATTGTCGTTTGTTGGTGCAATTTTTCAAGGTATGCCTATCTTTTTTAAATCATGGATTCCTTTTACGAAATATCTATGGTGATTTAGTGAAAGATGATTTACAAGCTTGAAATCATCGACTGATAGATAATATTATATACAGGGACGTCCAGCCGTCTATTCATTTTTCATTTATAAAAATACAAACAAGCCCTAAGAAAGATATTAAATACACCCTAATGACATGTGAAATTCAAGGACGAATTCGAAATCGAATAAAAAAAAAAACCAAATATTTACCTTTGCTACCAAAATGGTATTTCTCTAACAAATTACCTTACATTTAAACTTTCCTCGAGACATTTGTTAATTTAAAGGTGGAATCTTTACCCAAAAAGATAACGAAAAAGTAGGCGTTCTCTTACAGATGAATATTAAATGATACAGTAAGGTAATAATGAGTTTCATTCTTAAAGGTGGTGCCAGATTAAATGCAGCATACACATTATTTCAACAAACCCGACTACTGTTAAACTAATTCAAATGGTAATCCCTTATTGCAGACAGACTGCTGAACAGATAAGATGTTAATGATTTAGACCCCGCAGGTTTTATACCTTATTATGGTTATTAGTGCACATATTTACTTCTTTTTAACATTGTGATTTGTAAAATTTCCTGTTGTTATTTTTATATTTGGTTTATCAGCGTTCATTACGTCATAAACTTTGTTTCATTTGGTCCATGAATGTAACAAAAACTTCAGAGTTTGATCTGTCTTCATATTTAAGCCCCTAGAGAGTCAGATGAAGGGACATAGGGACAACAATACGATTTGTGCTGTTTTGCATCTTATATGTCGTAACTTTTGAAAGATACCGAAATATTTCACAATGTGTTATTGAATTGAAGCATATCATAAGAAGAAAAAAAAATTATAAACTTAAATTTAATGAAAAATCTGTAGTGTTGATAAAAAAGGAAACTTATGGGGGAACCCATCACATAAGGGAAATAACTCTGTAAAAATCATTTAAACATTTTAATTTAAGTATCATTTTATATTTAAATTAATGCATCTCAGTGATAAAAATTTTTGATGATGAAATTACTATATATCTATTGACATAATTCAAGACAAATGTGCGGTTCAAATTTCTTGAAATTTTCGTGTTTTCCTTCTTTGATCAAAGTAAAAGTCTAAACAAAATATAAAGAAAATTAATCGAGTGGAATTTATTTTCGTGATGTGTTCAATACCCCCTAAACACGTTAAAGATTACAATATATTAACTATTTTTTGAAAAGTTGTGCTTCGTTAGATTATCAATCTGTAAACACTTGTTTCCTAGAAATTTACTCTTGTTTAAATGATGCTTAAATTGATTCTGAGCGATCTTGCAAAGTAAATATGGCGCAATTTTGCACATTTTGGGAGACGAGTCGCTCAGATACATAAACCAAACAGAACTTCCAGGAAAAAGTTATATGATTAGGAAGAGTTTTATCTAGATAATGATCAATATTAAGATAAACACCACAAAAAAGGACATATTTCTCAATCAGAACGTTTAATATCTTTTTCAAAATAACATTAATAACCAAATATAAATTTATTAAATATCATAAATGTTCAATACACAATAGCTTTGACAATATCACATTTGAAACACATTTTGAACAACAAGCCAAACACAAAGTCAAATAATAGTTGTTAAAAGTTAAAAAGGCACTTCAAATCAAAGCTACACGTATTGCCAAAAGGCAAAACAGTTAATAATGATATTTAAGAATTGTTGACTGATGACCACAGGGTTCTCATTCGTATTGCAATTAGTTCCAAATCCTTATACAGACTTTCTGTTCTTAAGATTAGAAAACATCTTTTTGTAAACATACCGTTTTGTTTTTTAGGTTCATGTCATGGTTTCTCACTCTTTTCAGAGTAAAATTTCAGCAGTGAAAAGAAATGTTTAAGTGATATTCTAACCATCGTTGTTACACAATTTTATAACCATTGTCGTGTCGACATATTGAAGCACTTGAAATAAAAACATGATCAATGTGTAAATTTGTATTCTTCACCTCATTACAAAGATGAACACATTGCTAAAGGCAACAACAGCCAATTAAAAGCTTTAATTTGACCTCAAGATTTCAAACACCTGGACTGTCATTGTAAAAACATACAGGAAACATAAAACACTTAATCAATACGTACTTTATATTTTAATTCTTGTCATATTTACCCACTACACATTAAAAAACTAAAAAAACTGCTATTTTGGTATTTTTTATTTGACCCGTTTCCCTATAAACAACACCCATAAATAAATTTGAAACCTGAATGGACATTTACACATTCTTATAGTGGTTTGGCATCCTGTGAAGTAAAATTTGAGTTTGGCGAAAAGATTTCAAATTTGAAATAAAAAATCCGCCATTTAGATTACACTATTACCATGATTACGGTAGATTTTTTGAGCAAATGAATGAGTCTGGATACTTCCCCTTAGGATAAACAAATCGATCATAAATACAGTTGAGATATTGCTTTAAGAATTTGTTTCCTTTGCAACAAAATTCCATAATTGTCAAACCGATCCGCATTTATAGAATAAATTTATTTAGCTTGATGTAAAGAGTTATCATACAAGGTTTCATAAAAATCAGCTCATCCCAATTATTATTGTTGCCAGCGAAGCGGTCGATAATTATTTTAATGTAGTTTATACATGGATATTTTGTCAGCCAATTTTTATTCAATGGCACAAATGGCGAGCAAGTTTGTTGTTTCATGGATTAACTCCCAAGCTTGATATTTTTTCGGCAAAAATATGGACATGAAATTTTTAAACATATCATCCCTCGCCCTGTCCGACAGAATAGTTCGTGTCTATTATAATTAAGTGTTTTAATGTTTTACGTGTTAACAGCTTAAATGTAGCGTTTAAATTACTTGACCTATTGCCAAAGCTGTAAAAATATGTTAGACGGAAATCTGTTTGGACGCTTTGCATGCAAAAAACTTCTAATATGGTTTTTGTAGGGTTTATCGCTTTTTGAGATAGTGGCATATTTGTCAATGATCACCGAAAATTGGTTGCGCTAAATTATTCATCTAGGTTTATATCAGGAGATATTTCTTGACATTTGTAGTCTAGAATCCAACAGGTGGTTTCGGTCCTGTCTTGATTTATCTTAATAATATTTGCGAAACTGCGTTGTTCAAAACGGTTCGTTTTGAAAAAATATTTTTGGCAAGTTTTTACTTTCTAATCGGCTTAACTGACACTTTTTCCGCTTGTAATTGAAAATAAATTTGAATGGATTACACTGTACGAAAGTTGTGTACGAACTTATTATTTTAAAATCTAAACACAATCTTGCCCTTTATTATCAAACAATTCTTTTTCTTTCAATTTTATGGTTTTATCTTTTGTGTAAAAAAATGTTGCCTATATACACATTAATGGAATAACTGAATAGAATATCTCGACGTTATCCATTACAAAACAGGAATTGAGGTAGAAAAGTCCTTCTGTTCTGTGTAATTAATTTTTATGTGAACCGGATTTAAATAAAAAATCTGCTACAAATATTTTTTGGAAAACTGAACAATAGAATACCATCAATGGTCAACACGTAATAGCTAGACAAAATAACATCTAAGTTTGAACACAAAGCCGAATCACAGTTTTTGAAAACACTTCAAATCAAAGTCAAACGTATTGCCAAAAGGCAAATGGCGAATTAAGATGTTGCCCTTTTCCATAATTTCTCAATATTGAATATTGGCAGAGTAGTTTTTGAGCCTCAACATACTGAAAACGAAAACATTAGCGATCAACACTTATTTTTTTAAATTTTTTTAGTACAACTAATTAATTGATTCACTTTTATATTTGTGTATTGTGTTACACTTTTTAATTCTCAGTTCACTTCTCATCCTACGCAATAGACAAATCAGATCACGTAATTGGCACTGGCGGCCATTTTGAATTTCTGATCGGCATCAATTTCACAAATCTGGTAACGGACCAACTGCCTAACATTTCTGCCAAGTTTAGTTCAAAACTGTTAAGCAGTTCCTGAAAAGAAGATGAAAATGTGATATCCCATAGGGTCAAATGTTAAACTAAGTTTTGTCATGGCGGCCACTTTCAATGTCCGATCGGCAATCGATTCAAAAGTTTAGTACAAGAACATCTAAAAATCATTTGTGCAAAGTAACAATTCAATCCACTTTGTATTTTCTGACAAGAAGATGTTTGAAATTTGGACCAATCAGAACCCATAATTTGCCCTGGTGGCCATGTTGAATTTTCGATCGGCTCCAATTTCAAAAATCTGGTAAAGGACCACCTGCTGCACATTTCTGCCATGTTTGGTTGAAATCTGTTCAGTGGTTTTAGAGAAGAAGATGAAAATGTTAAATTCCCATAGGGTCAAATGTTAAACTAAGTTTTGTCATTGCGGCCATTTTGAATTTCTGATCGGCAAACGATTCACAAGTTAAGTACAGGACCATCTGACAATCATTTCTACAAAGTAACAATTCAATCCACTTTGTAGTTTCTGACAACAAGATGTTTCAAATTTGGACCAATCAGAACATATAACTTGCCCTGGTGGCAATGTTGAATTTCCGATCTGCACCAATTTCAAAAATCTGGTAAAGGACCACCTGCCTAACATTTCTGGCAAGTTTGGTTGAAATCTGTCCA
>JAULBM010048473.1:0-10597 GCA_032357055.1 Geukensia granosissima | reverse complement strand
TTATTATTTTGTAATTAAACAACTCGAGTTGATAACAAGCGATATACAATTCTCACTCGTTGTGAAACCTATATTTACAATACAACTCACTTGTTAACTCCCCTCTCCTGTATTGCAGATATTGCATACATGTTTATTGTTATCAAATTCTTGATAATAATTAATTTTTTTAAAATTTCATTTTATGAAATCTTGTGTGTTACTATACATCTTTGTACAATGTCTTTTTAATATCAATCATGCTGATATTTTGTTTTAATGCTTCGGCGTCCAAGTATGGTTTAACATTTCTTGTTTTAATGCTTCGGCGTCCAAGTGTGTTTTTTCCAAGTTGCCTTACTAAAACCATCACATTTATTTTTACATGTATTGATGAAGTTCAAAACAATAAATGATTTTATTGAAAGATAGATTGATTGATTGTTTAACGTCCAGTGGCAAATATTTCATGCATTTTTCAGGACGGAAACAAGCAATACGTAGACCGTGGTCAAGGGATCGGTAAGGGAGGGTCTTTTAGACTGCCACTGGAAAAATTGGATGGGGGCGGAAAATTTATATTTGTAAAAAAAGACCTGTTACAAGGGGTCTTTAGCGTTCACGGATTGTGTATTTATATATCCCCCACAATCAGGGACGCCCTTTTTAGAGGACTAGTGGCTCCAGGACGGAGATACCTAGTGCCTTTTATTTCCCTTTACAACCTTATGAAAGGGGAGTTCGAGTATTTAAACATCCCGCTCGAACTTACGGAAGCCTCTACCTGCAGGCGGAGAAATCGAACGACCCATTTCTATATATTCCCTCGAGGCTTAAAGGCCACCATACCTTTACAAACACATTTAAATGGTGTATGATGTTCTAAAGTCATATCATTATATACCGATTTGCGTTTTGTTTTGTGACTATTTTTTTGTTTCGTTCCAATTTTGTTTTTTCTATAAGGTACGGTAGATATTACCGGACTTTTCTGACATAAGATAATCGAATAATGATTTACAGAAATTTGCTGCGTTTGTTTAAAGGGAAATCCCATAATTCAAATCTACCAATAATAATTTCCAGAAATTTTACCTGCAAGTAAATGATGTTTAGCAATCATACAAAGTTACATCTGATTCCATTCAGTAGTTTCACAGAAGATTTTAAAACTGTAAATTATAAAATTAGCTAAAAATGTCCAAAAAAGGGCAATTACTCCAACAGGAAGTAAGGAATGTCCTTGTTAATTTTACCACAGATAGAATTCATCATGCTGAGCACTTTTATCCGAGAAAGAATTGAGGTGAAAGAAACGGGCCATGTTTTTCAACCGATCCAAAATACAAGCATAAACTTTATGCAGAATACCCTAAGGAACGATCAAACACAGTTTCATCTAAATCCATTCAGTAATTTCAGAGAAAAATATTTTTAACTATTACTTCAAAATTAGCTAAAATCAACTAAAAAGGTCTATTGTTCCAACAAGAATTAAGGAACTTCATTGAAAAGGAGTAGGGCTCCAGATGATAGGGCCTGTTTTTGGCCCCACGCCAAAAACTTAAATTGTTTGGATAATTCAATCCATTATGATACTTTATAATGTTAAACAACGTTTTTTTTTTAGAAATTTGTGCATTTTTTCATCGGTGGCCAAAAAAAAAAATGTCGAAATATCGAGAATTTCCATCTTTTACTTCAAAATTAGCTTAAAAACGTCTAAAAAAGGCAATTACTCCTAGAAGAGATTAGGGATTTCCACAAAAATTTCACCAGATAGATTTCATCATGCTGAACACTTTTAACCTATGTCAGAATTTGGCTAAATTTAGCGGTTTTGGAGATATATGCGGAAATCTTTGGTCTGACTCCTATGTTCTAATTTAGTAACGGCAGCCATGTTTATCAACGGATCACTAATCGAAGCACAAACTATGTGCAGAATACCTAAGTAACAATCATACAAAGTTGCATCCAAATTCAACCAGTTGTTTCGTAGTAATCGTAACTACTCGGGTATATCCGCTTTGCTATCGGAGTGAGCGAGGATGGCTGAATAGTAACGATTGGTTTCAGAGGAGAAGAAATTTTCTAAATGTTAACAACGACGACGGACGCAGACAGACGACGATGGACGCCAAGTGACGGTAATAGCTCACCTGGCCTTTGGCCATGTGAACAAGGAAGGCGTCAAACGCTTAAATGTCTTTTGATGCATTTGGAAAAAATGAACGGTAGATTAAAATATGATTGATTAATTAATTAATAGAACGGTGCTTAACGTCTAGCGGCAAATTTTTCATGCATAGTACATATCAACGATTGTAGATGAATGAACCCTGCATTGTACTAGACCAACACGCTGAGTCGGACTTTTAACGTGCTAGCTACCGAAAGCAACAATTCGCATGAAGACATGTCGCTTGGGAGAGACATAATTCTGACTCTGGGTCGACCAGTCCTTGCTCTTTATCCAAAAATGTTGTATGCTTAGCGGAGAATCAGTAAATGCCAATTTTAATGTAAACATTTGGTTGGATACGGCCGGGATAGAAACGACGACCTTTGCAGTCAAGGCGAGCACGATGACCATGCATTACATCACCGAGGCAGTTAAATATGAAGAAAGCACAATAATTCAACAATAAGTTCCCAAATGTTTGATTTTGTATGTATTACTGTCGGGCAACTTATGACAGATTTTGTTAGATTTTTTTGCCCGTGTATATCTGCATTTGTGTTCTTCAATGCACAGATGTAGTGTCGTCGACATCTAGCAAAGAATTCCGCTCAAAACGGTGCTAAGGGTCGTCTTGAACTTACAGTTGGTGCGAGTTTTACTCTGTGTTGAAAGCCTCACTGTGACTTTGAGATGAAGTACAGCAATCAAAGCGCTGTTCCTTTGCTTCGAATTTCCTTGTACATATGAGATTTTTATGTCATGAATATTTACTCCATATCCCCCTTTTTCTATTTCATTACAGAGTTAGTTCCTTGTGCTGTGTGGAGAAGGTAGAGAATCTCCCCGTGTTTGAATACGTATGCTCTTATATTTTACAGTTATAGCGTAGTTATTCTTGAGATAACTAGCTCTACATGTGTGGCTTCATTTATTTCTTTTTCGGCCAGTGTCTTGATAATTATCTAGCAGTTTATATGTTGACTATCTGCCTTATTCAAGCTATTTAAAACAGCCAAGTCATTTAACTAAATCTTGATGTGCCCTGTGTTTGCTTAAACATTTTGTTTGATTTTGTATGTATTACTTTCGGGTAACTTAAGAAAGATTTTGTTGGATTTCTTTGCCCGTGTATATCTGTAATGTGTTGACATTACCCCGCATTTGTGTTCTTCAAATCACACATGTAGTGTCGTCAACATCTAGCAAAGAATTCCACTCAAACCGGTGCTAGGGGCCGTCTTGAACTTACAGTGAGGTGCGAATTTTTACTCCATGTTGAAGGCATGACTGTGACTTTGAGTTGAAGAACAGCGCTGTTCCTTTGCTTGGAATTTTTATTAGTCATAATACACAGTTTCGCGTGGCGCCCCGCAGCTAGAAGCCGCGTTATTAACAATATTAACTTTATATAAATCATCATTAAGGAATGAAGCAGAATGGCGAAGCTGACTTAGAGTTATGTTTAACTTTCGTGGACCATACAACAAGTATTTTGGAACAGGCTGCGAATGACTTTCTCTACGAAGTGCACTATAGAATCTAAATTTCTAACGGATTCATCCAGGTTATTCCATTGTCTGAGGAAATAAAAGAATCTTGTATAAGGGACTGTTTACAAAAAGGAACAATAATGTCGCTCCCATTGTTTTGTTTCTTATGCTACTGAGATTACTACTTGAAATGTACATATATCACATAAGATTCACAATATGTATTCAACATCAGTTAACTGTTTCTTTGATCTATTTGAAACAGCTGTTATTGTTTAGGTAGAACAATACATTAATTTAGATACAATGACTAAACATTCAATTCAACATTACTTTATAACCGTTTGATGTTAAATATTTTTTTAGCGACGACCAATTCTTTAGCGGTTTGATGCGGTATGAAGGTAAGTTACAATGGCGTCCTTGCTATTATAGGTTGACTGATCTATCGACGTTAAATCGGTAAGAGAATGTTTAATCAAAATTTAACTGATCATATTCCTGCGACATCACAATCTTGTCGGCCGGTAGGGAATATCCGTTTCACAGATGAAGACTGACCTTTTTCTGTGAAGTTACGGAGTAAAAAAAAAGACAGGATGCTCGTTTTCTCCGCATGGAGGTTGTTAACCCGTGAAACCTTCCCGTTTACCCTTACATGACTAATACAGGATTGGAAAATGGACAATGTGGTAGGTGTCTTAAAAGAGGCAGGAGTTCACCACGTTTGTTTGACGGGGTCCGCATTAATTTTTCATGGTTGTATGTTTGTTTTTAGTTTAACCTGGTTTGTATTGTCGAGATTGACCTGCCTGTCGACTTTCCCCTTTCATCTGGCACTTCGGTTTTCTTTCGTTTCCTCTTTGCAAATAGGTGGTAAAGAAATTGTTCGTCCCCAACGATACCAATTTTGTGTCTGAAACTCCGCCATGGAAAATTACCATTCAACTTTCTATTATATAATAAACTTTGCTATTGGAGCACATATGTGAGCATTGAATCCCTCAATGTTTTTGTAGTTTGTCATTTTATTTTAAATAAAATCAAATGTTTAACTAAAATTATTAATATAATTAAGAAAATTACAAACATAAATCAATACAGTAATGAATTAAATACCAAGGAAACCAAATCGCAATATAAAAAAGTACGATTGTTAAAAATTTAAAGGTCTGCACAGTCTTCAACAAGATCGGAATCCCTTGAGATTATTTTCTCATTTGAAAGAGTGTAAAAATACAAACTGAAAGGCCAAATACCGAAATCAGGGTTCGCACTGGTGAAATAATTGAAAATGCTTGAAAATCAAGGACTTAATAGTACTTGAAATATAAATAAGGTCCCTGAAATTCCTTGATTACCAAACCTTTGATGAACGTGCAATTTATTGTTTTAATATTATTTAAGAAACAGTCTTAAAACTTGCTCAATTTTCATCCATCACCCAATTCATTTATGGAAAGGGAAGAGTATAGAAATAGATCGTTCGATTTTTACCGTGCAGGTAAAAAAAAACCCAAACGGACGTCTATTTGTTAGAGAAATTATTATAAATACATGATTTCCCCTTTCCAAAATTGTGCCATGGGAAATAACAAGCACCAAGAATCTCCGTCCTGGAGGCACCAGTAATCTAAAAGGGGCATCCTAGGATGTGGAGGATTGATGAATTCTCATCCAACAACCTTCGCAATCAGTCACGTGTTGGGAGAAATGTCATGCTCTTTGCAGGAACTCATTAAAAGGGCCATTTGTTAAGGTTAAGTATTAGGACCGTAACTGACTACGTGATTATTGGTCATAATGTACGAATTTTCATCGGGAAAGTTAGGAAAACTTTGGGAAATACAGTTTATTTTTAGTAATTCTTTTTCAGGTTTACAAATAATGTTTCTTAATTTTCAGAATTCATGAAGGATATCATATTTTCTCTAAAATGTTAAAAAAAAAATATATATATATATGACCACCATTTTAATTATGGTCCGGATACCTTAAATTAACAAACCCTCTATTTACACCGTTCTAATTCAGTCTGACACCTTATCCACCCCTTATACCAGTTATTGTGTGTCAGTTTTTTTCCGTCTTGAATATGGAAGAATTATTGCCGCTTGACGTAAAGCAACAATCAATCAATAGAATCATGACTGAGATCTAGAGGTAAACCGTCTGAAAAATGCAATGATAAGAAGATCTTTTGCCCTTGAAAGAACACGAAAAGGGGTTTGTTAGCCCCAAGATAACGGTACGAATTCAGAATAATCTTACGAGAAAGAATAACTTATCTACAAAGAGCGAGAATATCCTGACTTGCCGATAAAACAAGAACATTAAAAGCAGTAAGTACGAATGATTTCTAAATTTATTTAGAGGCGTTATTTTTAAGTTAAGTAGCTCAAAGAATTTTTTATTTATTGAAGGTTATACATCGGAAGTGCCGATGTAAAACTTGTATAAAATGTATCGGCCTTGGCAGTCTCGCTATATTAACATTGTTATGGACTATAACGTCAAGCTGTTGGCTTAATCACTGGGATGATATTTCAAGGTCAGTGTATGACATTTTTATTCGCATTTAAGCATTTTATTATACAAAATACGAGTGTACGAATATAGCAAAGTGATATTCGTTAAGTAACATAATATAGCCTCCTGTTATCTCAAGTAGAAATATTAAATTCGGAAATCAGCTGACTGTTGTCTTCAAATACGTCCGCGTTAGTAAGAAACGATTCAACAATCTTCCATTTATTTACCTTTCAAGAATTGCAGAATAAAAACAATACATGTAAAAAGCCGGAAAATATATTTATTTCTACTCATTGCGAAACGGGTAATAACCGCTCGGTTAAGCCTCGCGACATGTTTCCCGTTTCTAATGCTCTTATATATAAATTTGATATTTTCGGACAATGTACATGTATATGTATGTGATGCTGCTTTCAGCTGGAAATTCCAACTAACACTCTACTCAGCTATAATATATTCACAGAGTAATTGTTAAGAATTGAATATTAGAATATAAAAAAGTTACTTATGTATATTAGCAAATTATGTAAAAAAGACTCGAAGTTGAACAGTGTACTTCCTATGAACTGGGCATTACATATAGACATTTTCAAAATAATTTTAAATCTACTTTTTAGTTTTTATTTTGATTGTCTTCCATTATAGTATGGATTTCAGTTCATTATCGAAGGCTCTAATGGGACCTGTAAAAGTTTAACTTTGACTGTTATTTGATGAATGGCTGTCTCGTCGACAATCGTGACACATCCGCTATTTTATCGACTTCAAGGTCGATACCTTTGTCTCCGAGGGTATTCAACAGCCCAGTTATCAGACTTTCATCAAATCTATCAAACGATGTTTTACAATAATTTGCTGCATTTTTAAAATTATGAAGCACTGAAAATATGGAAAGTCCTCGAAAAGTATTGCACTTAGAAGTTGTCCCTGCTGTCGTCTTTGGCTTCCCATTTTGATTTGTTTGGATTTTAGTGCTTATTTTGCTATGTTTGGGCCTTGGACTTTCTACTTATTGGTTCTAATGCTACTGGTGAGAGATTACTCCTTGAAATGTACTTTAAGCATACCGGAATTCTTCATATTTATTCAACATTGATAATTTTTGTCTTTTGAAACCACTCGGTCAGTACATCTGCTGGTGAACCATGTACCCGAGCGTATTCAGCAGCCCAGTTGTCAGACTTGTCTGACAAGAAATTTATCAAAAGAAGTTTGCTGCATTTGTCAAAATTCTAAAGCACTGAAAATATGAAAAGCCTCGAAAAGTATTGCACGAAGTAGTTGTCCCTGCCGTCGAATTTTGCTTCCCATTTTGATTTGTTTGGATTTGAGTGCCTATTAACATTTGACATTTAACATTTGAAAATTTGTATTTTTTGAAACTGACATAAAAAGTATTATTAATTATTGACATATACAGGTTATAGTCTGCCCTTGAACAATGGACAAAAAATCCAAACCGTAAGGCATCTGAAAACCCCCAAAATAAAATGGGAATATAAGGTAACATATCCTATTTAAAAGGTTACATACAAAATGTTTTAAATTAAATAAGGAAATTGTCGTACAATGTATATTTGTCATAATATTTGAAATGAAGGAAAACGGCACACACGCAACAAATAGATTGGCTAATGCAACAAAATACCTGTCCTCATTTTAGTTGAAACGGAAATAATCTGACGGAGTAAGAAATAAAATTCTGGAACAAGAGTTGCCCTTTGAAAGAAAAATAATTCTTCTGACAAAATTTTCTTGCTTAGATGTATTAGAAATAAAATTTAGCGCCCGGAAAAACCTGACCGAAACAAAAATTACAGCTTCTCTGAAAGACAAACGAGCGATGCCTTAGACAAATAAAGATCTAAATCAACGAGAAGGGGTCGACGTTTGTACTCATTTTAATGCCGTCCATCTATAATTCCTCCATCAAGACATCTTAAATGTTTTAATGAAAAAATACCCATCTCGCAGAAATCAGTTTTGTGGTATGTTGATGTCGACTTCAGAATGTTTTTAAGAGAGTGGTGTTGTTTAATTTGTATATTGTCTTTACTCAATTATTTGCATCTAATTTATCCTTTTCGAACAAATTTTTTAAATTTGGCCGACGGTTAGAATATAAAATAGTTTTATAAATGGCAGAAAAGACAATGGAGTGCTGTTTGAAAATGAGATAAATTAAATTGGGAACCAATATTTGATTTACGATACCCCTAGAACACCAGATGTCGTAAGAGCACTGAAACCCGTTTTTGATGGCTGATTCACCTGACATGGCTGTTAATAACTTAGAAAATGGTGTTGTTAGGTGGACAATGTACCATTGCGTTTTTGTCACGCAATTTACGTATTACAAAGATATTACAGTTTAAAATATTCATTTGACGAACAAGAAGAGATTTCTGTAATGAATATGTTCGAAAATATTACACGTTACCACTTTTGACTCTCCTTAAAATTAAGTTTATCTTAGAAAATGGTTGCAAATTTTACTCGACAATTCTACCTTGACAGAGCATATTTTACAGTTACTTTTTCACGGATACACTTTGTCCAACTGGTTTGAAAGAATACACAGAGGACCTTATGTGCATGGTAATATTATTGATCAATTTGAATATTTATATGGTGTATTTATTTTTATTATTATTTATAATGATTGTCAATGTACATTTGTAGATTGGATTCTTACTGGCATCACTTTTATATTGTGTATTTGATTCTTTTATAAGTTTCTATATTTTTGCATTCGATCCAAATTATCATTGTAGAAGATTTAAATTCAACAAATACATGTTCAATTCTCGTCACGTTGCATGCGTCTGTCCTAAATTATAAGACATTGCTGCGGGTTTGTTCTTTTGCTGTTGTTGTGCATTTATATATTAAATTGTGTTAACAAATGTTCGCTTTACGCGCTTCTCGTCAATACTGCTTAAAACCCTTGTCGTTGGAAATTTTGTGTTCTACCGTTTTTATTGTGATATTATGTTAGACCAAGTGAACTAAATGCTAAATTTACTAGTATAACTTCGAGTTTTTTTTATATACGTTGGTCGTACATAAACAAAGAAATGTGGTGGGATTAAAACGAAACAGTTTTCATTAATATCACACACTGAGTCTCGTTGCGAAGCCGTATGTACGACAGCAAACTGATGAAATTTCCATTATTGAATACTAGTGCACGTTTAGGAGGAAATATACAAACAGACAAATGATTATGTTTGGTTGATGATGATTTTCCACTGTCGTGTAATTAAGGTAGTTCTCGGGTCCAAAATTCATCGTTTACCCAGGATTATAACTTAATGTTGTGTGTACATAAAGTACTCTTACTATTCTAAGCACAGTCTAAAAGAAACAGAATATGATCAAATCACCGTTTAATCAACATATTCATTTAATTGTATTTTGACACGTTAAAATCCAGGAGGTTGTTTTACTGCTTACTGTCTTATCTTCATGAATACAGCTTGCATATAGAACTTTTAAAATATTTTTGTATTACATGGGCGACCTGATCATTTACTGTATTATATGACTGTATTAAGATTCATTTTAATAATACTGGCAGAACCTATGATCAAAAATATTTTTGTTAAATTTAGACCCGAGGAACCCCGTAAGGATTATGTGAATATTTTGTATTGTGACTGAAATTTTTGCATGAACTCAAAATTATTAGTCTTGAGATAGAAATGTAAATATGTGAACATAAATACAAAACCTTCTTTCAGAAACCCATTCCCTTTGAAAGCCGGTACCGAAACCCATGCTGGTATAACAGTAAAGGCCAGTTGTCATGCTTACCGTATTTCATGATAATAGGAATGCAGAAATGTGGTACTACGGACTTATACAGCGCTATATCAAAACATGAAGATGCTGATTTTCCTTTAGAAAGCAATGGAAAACTAATTAAAGAAATACATTTCTTCGATGCCTATCACTATCGTAAGTATGCTGAAACACAGGTATATAGTAAGTATGCTGAAACACAGGAATAAAGTAAGTATGCTGAAACACAGGTATAAAGTAAGTTTTCCTTATGTAGGCAACATTAAAAATATTGGAAAGATTCCGACAATCATTCCCAGACATTACATATTAATAGACAGCCAAAAACATATATACAGTTACATTTTGTAAGGAAAAGAGTCTTTAAGGCGCGTTTTTGGCCAAGAATTTGGCTGAATAACGCAAAGTGTCTAATATCTAGTAGTCTATACCGTTTGTATAGAAAAATGTCTATCAAAATCCAACAGTTTGTTCCATTTAACTGGCTGTCAGATAGAAATGTCTTTAATTGTAAAAATACACCGGAATTACTAACCCTTCCGGAGCACCTGAACTCACCCTGGTTTTTGTAGGGTTCGTGTAACTCCAGCTTTAGTTTTCAGTGTAG
>JAULBM010048462.1:0-10597 GCA_032357055.1 Geukensia granosissima | reverse complement strand
CTACGGAGATTTAACATTGAGGGTCGGCCATCTTCGTTTTGGGCGGGAGCGCTTTAATTTGACCTAGAAAAAGTAATTTAAAAAATTGTACACATTTCTTTTGTTCGGACCTTCTCTTGCGATTCATATGAAAAGAATAATTTTTAAATTTCCATTCAAGTGCGCCTCAAGCCATTTTTGCATGTTCTCTAATCCCAGTTTAATTACTTAATTATCACGCAGCGTTGACAATGTGTTCTCCCGGTCTCGCGCTAGCGCGTGCAGAGAGGATCTCCGGCAAACAAATGGCTGATTTAACAATGTAAAAATTCCGTAGAGAATTAAAAACTCGGCGCAACTTAAAATACATCGTGCTTGCTAAAAAGTATTATTGCAACTTACTAGCACTTTTTTCAATCTACAAAATAAACACTATGTTATAAGAATACGGCAGATAGTTTTCCTTCCATAACGTTTTTACCCGTTCCAACAAACTCTGACATAGATTATAGTTCCGCTTATTGTATGTGACAAATATTGAGAAAAATTGGTCTAGCACTGATGCTTATGTCTGCGTGTCTTCACCATTTCTTCAACCTCAGCTACCTTTTATATAATAACGTTGTTTTAAGCATTTAGTATGCGGAAATAGTAGCTGAAGCTGAAGAAATAGTGCACGACCCAAATGGGGAGTACACTATTTCTTCAGTGAGGCTACTATTTCCCACAGTCAATGCTTGACACAATGTTATTATTATTATTATACTGACTGTCAATAGTATGTTCGACAGCTTATAGCACCAACTGAACTTCAATAGTCATTGATTTATGTAGAAATCCTCTAACAGACCACTGACACTGTTTTGCAGATTGCATAGTATTATTTTTCACTTCAATATCATTGTATTTTTTGCCAGCCAAGACATGCAGACGTGTGCATCAGTGCTAAACAAATTTTGCTCAATATTTGTCACATATATTAAGCGGAAGTATAGTGTATTATCATGCAAACATTAATTGATGATAAAGCAGTAGGCCGGGGAACATAATAAGATCCATTGATTTTCGTTGTCCGAATATAGCTCCTCTTATTTTTCGTATATTTCTTTCTTTTTTTTTTGTTCTCCCTACCTTTTTCTTGACTTTTTGAATTTTTTCATGCTTATTAGAAAAAAAGCATTACCATAAATTTAAAAATAAAATTTAAGTAAAATTACATTAGGAAGTTGTAATTTGGCCAGGTGCAAAAAGATTAAATTTTTAAATTTCGGAAGTCCTCTGGCTTTGTCAGATATGATAGGGATGTGTATTGGCTTATAAATTAAGGAAGCATTGATGAATTTTCCTGCATTTTAGATATGTGATGAGGCAAGTATAATTCGTTTGGCAGGCCAAAATTGATTAAAATAGAGCAGGTACGATTTTTTAAATTGCGAATATGTTTAGATAAGAATATAAGGAAATTAATTGTGTTCTCGGGCCAGCATTTTAATGATAGTTACAAATCGTTTGTCTCCTACGCGCAACGTTAGCATACGCATTGTTGATCGAGACTCACATCCCGCCAATTTAGACTAAGCCCCTGCCTTCTCTTGTGTTTACGTTACGTTGATGGACAACAACAGCGAATAGTACACACAACAGCTCGCACACTATGAAGGCATAGTGCGATCAACACTATATAATTCATACGAAATCTATGCGAAAATAAAAAACGTTGACTATACATGTACATTCTAACAGGAAGTATAATTAGCACAACGTTATTATTTAAATATTTAGAACATTATTCTAAGATCGTACATTTTCAATGGATCATTATATAAAGAATGTAATATAAAAAGAAATCAGTCTGATCTTTTTAAATTATAGAACAATCTTAACAAGTCTTAATTAACAAAGTGTTTTAATTATCTTACTAATAACTACAATAAGCAAAATATATACAATATTAATATTAATACAGTATTATTATATTGGGTTGTGCATATTTTGCAGCTGCAATGATGTCATCCGAATACTATCAAATATTCTCCTACGCAGAGGTTGATGGGTAATTCTATCAAAAAACATAAACTGTTATATACAGATAACTAAATATAGCATTGTTTATGCTGTTTTAATGACAGCATTAGCATTCCTTTTTATCGGCCTGATTCTGTTAAAAAAAGTCATTCAGACTTAATCTGTTCATTTTTCAGACAGTTACAGACTAAAAGCAAAATATTTACAATTTCTCGGGTAAAAATTTTATTTTGTACTCGCTAAACGTAACCAATTTTATATATATTTCATAATTAATGCTTGGAACATATTTGAAATTGAAATGCAAAAAAAAAGCACAAATGAATATGATCCGATATTTTTAACACTTCAGGGTAAGCACATTTAATTTTACCAAAAGCTATACATATCGTGTAATAATAAATACTAATGAACTGTGAACATTATCTGTTACAAAGTAAAATAATATTTCAAGAGGATGTCCATGTAAAATATGGCTTTCCTATAGTATCTGGTTAATGGTAAGTTTGTTCGCAATATTTATGTATTATTGCAAACACAATACTTGACGCAAATGTATTCAGAAAAATAATGATCTATTTCCATTAGTGGATTAATTACAATATGACATTAAAATACTTAGATTCAGAATAATTTTAACGCAGATATAAGAACAATTTCTGTATTATAACATTTTCTTTTTGTATTTTATACATAGTGTGGCATTAATTGTCTGACTTTTTCGGTGACAGCCTCTTGAAATAAAAAAAGAAAATCATAAGAATATATTTATGCAAAATTAACATATACAGCAGAAATTTTGGCATGTAACAAAAATTAAACATAAAATATTTTATATATTTTGAAATCACTAAGAATGAGCGTAAAACTACCAAAAACACAGAATGTAAAAAATTAGTAATGAATGCTTACAAAACTAAACACAAATATCAATGAAATATGTAAATCACTTTTTCCTAGCTTTATTACAAAACCTGTCATTAGTTGGCAAATAACAATTAGTTAGTTCCTCTGCCTTAATTGTCGTCCAATAAGATGGAATCATCAAAAAATAGTTTCTTTTAAACTTCAATCAATTTTGCTACGGATCCTTTGCAGTGAGAAATTCTGTTCTGTACAATTGAGGAAAGGACCCTTGAAGGAGCTATTTCGATGAATTGTCTTACGTCATTTTCATATGCAGCAACTATTGTTTTCTTCCATTGAACAGGTGAAACAAGCTGTTCGCGTAGCTGTAGTTTAATTTCCGATGGATCTACACAAGGCTTCCCTGTTGCATTCATAATAACAGGCATACGTGGTTTCCGAAATTCAGCTGCATCAATTAACGGGTCGACTACGATTGCCGCTTTTTCCATGTAAGACGAGTGAAAAGCTCCTGCTACACGTAGTTTTCTAACATCTACTACGTTCATTGCTTTTTTATCTTTGGAATTCAAAGAATCAACAAAAGAGTTAATGTCATCTTCTGATCCAGCAACTGTATGTTGATTGTCAGCCAGAAATGTAGATATTTCCAAATTTGTGAATTTCTCTTTGATGTAGTCTTGAAGTTCATTCAGGTTCGGACCAAAAACACTTGCCATAGCAGACGCCGACCTTTTGACCTCTGCCTCCATAGCCTTTCCTCGCTGGCGTACTATTTCCAGAGCATCTTCAAAGTTCATGACATCGGCATGAACTAATGCGGAAAATTCGCCGATGCTAAGACCTGCAACGTAACTAACAGATTGAAGAATATTCGGATCTTCTGCTTCGATCTGTCTTAGTTTGGCGAGACATCCTACAAAAAGGGAAACTTGTACAAATTCTGTTGACTTTAGTCTTTCCTTCAAATAGTCATCCTTCTCTAAACATATCTGCAAAATATCATATCCAAGAATCTTTTCTGCTCGATTAAAAATGGCCTTTGCCTCTACACTATTTTCCATGGAACAACACATGCCGAATTTCTGGGCACCTTGACCAGGGAACATGATCATTGTTCTAAAATTTGTTTCCTTAACAGGACATAAAGTGACAGTTTTAATATCTTCTTGTTCAGGTCCATTAGTGGGGGATGATACAGTTACTGGTTTAAGATTTATCTCTTTCTGTATCCCACAAAAAATAAAATCTGCCAAGGCTCCTAAGGTAGGGTATCCGAAAGTGTCGGCTATTTCCAACTGATAACCTATTCGTTTACGAACTAATGTCATCATCTGCACAGCCAGGAGCGATTCCCCTCCCAGTGAATTAAAATCATCTTCAGGATTTATATTTTCAACTCCCAACAATTCAATCCAAATATTCTTTAATTCATTTTGAACAATTTCTCTGTCTAAATATGCTATCCCGTTGGTCAAGGCAGAACTCAGATATTCTGGATCGTCTTTTAATTCCTGGTGCTTCTGGATAGTTAAGTCTATAGTTTCCCACCAATAAGTCGGAACTTGAGAAGGGCGCTTCAGAGGTTTCATACTACACACAAACATACACTTTTCTATTTCATTACGGTCACCTTCATCAAACGGACACGATACGACAGATGTAAATCCCATACCTGCAAGATAGGAGTTTTGTCAATATCTTGTATCTTTTCTACATTTATCTGTTAATAATTTGGCTTCTTGTTTTAACGAAATTGCTGTTACATATAATATAGGCAAAGACCATTTGATTTTCGAGTAGGGGGCTGGGATCTTTTTTTAAATTTATAACCCTAATTTTTGTCAAAATATAACCTGGCCAGCATCTGGAGTGAAAAAAATTATTGTGACCCACTGTCTGGTCATCGGAAAAAAATACCACAGAAAATTTCTTTTTTTTACTATACATGAACAAACTATCTAGCTCTCCGAGCGTGAGAAAAAAAATATGGCCCGCGTACAAAACCCAGGCCCCACAGTAAATTAAATGGTCCGTGCCATATAACAATCCTTCATATGTATTCATAGGTATGACAAAAAGTCCTTTTTTAAGTATTTTTACCGCATCTGATCTATGGTTAGAGAGCTGTAACTTACATTTGGTCGTCAGTTCATTAACAAGTGGACTCGTCCTTTTGTGAAATTAATCTTGCTCAAAGACCTAAAAATGATCTTGCTCAATGATCGAGATAACATTTTAGTGGGAAAATAAAATATCAAATTAAGCGCGATTCCCAAATTCAGTATTTGGTATGTAAAAATGAATTTTGTAATCACGGCACGGATCATGATAGAACATCTGATTAATATATACTGTAATGTTCTTATAACTGTATCGTGATCAGACATGTCTATACTGACAACCATGATTCTGATCAATCAACAACGAAAAGTTCATTTGGTCTTCTGAATTGGTTATCAAAAACTTTGCCTGATTGCTCGTTCACCCGGACTTGAAAATCATTTTTTACCTCTGTGTATGTTCACGTGTTTCTTTGAACCCAGCCCGGTCTAAAAATGAATAAAAATAACCTAATTGTGATAACAGAGATCATACTTCTTCAGATCGAGTCAGAAAAAAAACCTCGAGTCGAAATACTTATTTTAAGTGATAAACTCTACTTCTCGGCAAATAAAATAAAACATCTATATATATAAACACCAAGAAAGAATACTTTCACAGTTCCTTTGTGTTTTTTACTTTTTTGCTTTCTGGATCAAACTACTATCTCCCAGATTTAATTCCTGTTTGTTTAAATTTTTAAAATTCACATCTATTAAATGTTCATGTCGGATTAATTTATAACTTGAATGAAAACTTAAAACATGGCAAAATGGTTTATTTTTTCTTTTTTTTCATATAAAAACTACAGTGATTGACCGATTAAGTTTATGTAGATGCTAATTTGTACCTTTTATATTTAACGGGGCTTCAAAGGCTCCTTAACCATCACTGAGATTAACCCGAGAAATTTATTTAAGTTATGGTTGTTCAGGCTGAAATCTATTTCATTAGGATTATCTGCATTTAAAATATTTATGAGATGAACTTGCAATGGTCGTGCACAGCTACTCATTTGACGCTTTCTTGCAAACAAGAATTTAACCGTGTGTGCTCATGGACATCCAAAACCGACATGTTTTCAATATAATTACACCTTATACAAGAATCCCGGATTCTGATTGGTTCACAGCAAGTGTATTGTATGCATATTTTAACGAATTCGGCCATTTTACAACTGCCGGGGTATATGCCTTTTTTACCCTCTGCCGTGGTATTTGCCAAAAAGTATATTTGATTTCCCTCACGAGCCCATCCCACTTAAATTTATTCGGAAGGTTTCTGCTTCATCGCCTAAAGTAACTTAACGTGATTAATCAGTTTTGAAAAGCAAAAGTGTTCCGAATATTTGCCAAACGTTAAAAAATGTCAGCTGCAGGCAGTCGAGTAGCAGAAGTAGTGGATAGATATGGGAACGCCAACGAAGAAGATATTAACGACCTTATGCAGGATATTAATTCAGTCAATACGAAGTAAAAGAGTACAAAACAAAGTTGGAAATATCATAAAACTCGTACAGCGAAGACAAAATAAATGAAACTTAAAAGCGTGAAATCGAAGAACAGTTTTCACGTAAAAATTGGTATTCGATGTAAATAAACAGATATATCATGACAGGGAGGGGTATTTGCGAAAAATACCAGTCTTACGAATCAAATTTCATTCGGCTATCGGCTTGGTTAATTTTTCTTCCTGCGACTGGTATTTTTTCGCAAATACCCCTACCTCATGATATATCTGTTTAATATTAAACGTTCGACTGGTTTGCTAAATGTCATTTTATTGGTTGTCAACATTAATGTTGAATCACATTACCATGTTAGTTAGGAAAATCTGAAGTTATTAATAAAAATCCTGTCAAGCGCAGAAGCCAAAAACAGAGAGAACTTCTGGATCTTGATATATAATTCATAAAAGTTTACATAAACAATAAATAAACGAATTTAACAACCTGCTTCCTCAAGACCGCAACAAATGAACCGTGTCTCATTTGAGGTAATTAAACAATTCCAAGGGATGTTTTCAAAATTTTTATACAACCGTGACGAGGTGTGGCGAAGAGAAGTCCTCAACTTCATATCTTTCGTTGTCTATGAAATTGAAGTGAAACAACACAAATTCAGATAAAAACTATGTGATGCAATGAAAAAACAAAAATTGTATGGGGAAAACGGCTTCCTTCACATTATCTTCAACCGATCTAGAACGAAAATTTTTTGCTGCGTGATCCCTAAAATATATTAAAATTTTAAAATCAGATGTTTGCATGTGTTCTTACCATTGAAGGTATTCTTCACAAGCCACGTTTACTCGTATGTTTGCTTGACGTGTCCTTTTTTCAATTTTGGGGGGTATTCTATCTTCTAGTGTCTTTATGGTTTCAACATATTTGCACCGAATATAAAAAAGTTATCCTGGTTTCGCTAATAAGCACATGCAAACATAAAATCTGGCTAATTATTTTCAAAATTCCATATAAATATTTCAAATTTTAGAATGTATATTCAAACATAGGAGTTTTTAAAAACGAATTTTTGTTTTAAATTCAGTGTTAAATATATTCTATGTCATAATAGGTTGTAATCAGGATATTGTTTTGAAATGGTGTGATACAAAGGGCTAGGTGCTTAAAGAGTCCATTTTGGAGCAAAATTCTGAATTTTTCATATCTAAATTTTATTTTCATTTATAATTGAAAAAAAATAATAATATTTTTATTTCTGCTTTGTGATACTCTGGTGTCACAATGACCTCATAATTAGTGGTATTTGACAAAACCTGAGGGCATCTTCAATTCAGTGAAAAACTATTTTCAAAAATTCGTATATTTTAGTAACTGTTGCTTTCAAAATCGTGCATGTAGACAACATTCGACCTTTTTCTTCCATCTGTGTATATGTATCTACAACTTTATGGTAGTTGTATTTAAATGTTTAAAAACTGAAGAATTCTCAAAACATGGGGCCAAATATAGGCCTTATTGCACCTACTCCTTTGTCAACCAAAACAAAATAATAGATAAAAAACTAAAACAAATAATTAACAAACAAACTCCTCCAAAAACTGCCACAGCACAAGAGTTAATTTTAAAGGAAATTTGATTTACACAATGTTTTGCTATATATTTATATTGTTAATAGATATGTTAAAATATGAAAACAACAGTACATCTGAGCCTGAAGGTTCTATCTCTAAGGCATTCGTTGATTCAATTCCATATTTAGATAAATCTTAAAATACTGCTTGTTTGGTAACCTCTGTCACTCAAAGTTCGTATCTTAAATGATCAAAAACGTTAACAAAAAAAAACAAATTCACACATACCTCTAAGAGTGTTCTCCCATTTTTCTGGTTCCATCATTGGTTCAAATGGTCGGAGGTCGTAGTCTTTGAAATACCACCAACCGTCCAATACTCCCCACGCTAAGGTTGCCCAGGTCTCATTCTTTGCACTTTCGATTATGAACAAGGTACCGTCATTACCAAGGCAGGACTTTAAATTTAACACGGAATCCTTGATACTTTCTGTAGTGTGGATCACATTGTATGATACCACAATGTCAAAAGACCCCATGACACCTTGTTGCGGAGCATTTTTTGTTATGTCGAACGTACTGAACTTCATAAAATGAAGAAAGTTTTCAAAAGTAGTTTTCGCATTTTCAACAAATGCTTTTCCTAAATCTGTGAACCAGTACTCAATATTAACTGTGTCTTTGAATTTTGGAAGAAGTTGTCTTGTAACATGTCCCATACCGGCTCCTACTTCTAGAATTCTGACTTTCTTTCCACACGTGGCTAATTGCATCGCATGAGAAGCTATAATTTGCAAATATGTATTGTATAAAACGTCACCTAGTGGATCTCCAAGTTTATCGAATCGGTACAAAAAGTTCAAATCACCGTGCGGATAAATCACCGACAATGGGCTCATTTTTCCCCAGAGAACGCTTTTCAAATATTGAGAGCAGTATAGAGGAAATCGAAAGCAATCTGACCAAATTGGAAACTGTTTCATTGCATAGTTTGCTATTTCCGTTGAATCTGCCTCTAAGAAATGACTACATTTGAAGATGAAGGAATCCAATCGCAACAGCATTTTGTCTACCCCCGTGGCCTGCACGAAACCATTTTCGAGAAGTTCTCTGATCATTACGAAAAAAAGTTTGTCATATTTTTTTAACATCCCAGTGATTTCAAATGCTTCCGTTAGAGTTGTTTCTTTATCATGCTTCATGTGATCTACCAAATCTGTACTAATGAGTAATTTGATGATAATAGCCGAACAAAATCTGCCTTCCATTGTTTTAAGTTCATCTGTCGCTTTTAATGGAATGGTTCTAATCAGTTCTTTGCTTTCTGTTAGTTTTCTAATAAGCAAGTCGTCTAAATTTCCTTGTTCAAAGCACGATCTATTAGTCGGATCTAGCCAATGACGTGATTGGCTGAATAATCCAAGTGCGACACCAAATGTTGTACATGTATTATTATTTTCGGTGTCTTTTCCAAATATTTCGTAAATGTCTATTTCGTTTCTGTATATAAATGATTGAACTTCCTTTCTATCCTTGCAGACAACGTCAAAATTTGGGAATGAGATGTTTATATCGCTACGTATCTTGGAGATTGCTAAAAGGTCTTGTGGTGTTTCTGCTTTTTGCACAAGTAATAAGGATCGTATCGCTTGTTCCGGGCTTCTAGTAATGACTGCCATTCTGTATTGATTGTGGCCAATTTTTGCTCTAGAAAGTTCGTGCAATTTTCTTGCTACAAAACGACACACGCCTTCGAGTGTATTATTTTCCGATTTTTGTATTGTTTGTTCAATTAAACTTTTGTACAAAGAAGCTTGGCTCTTAATATGAACAAAGTCCTTGCCTCGAATCAATAACGGAAACTCAGTTGAAGTGATATTTTTGTGTTGCTTTTTCATGGGTACATGTTCTGAGATAATTGCATGACAATTTGTTCCTGTAAGACCAAATGCACTGACACCAGCAATTTTCCTTTTGTTAGCTCCGTTATTCCAGGCAGCGATTTCGGTGGAAACGGACAAGATAGATGTGTCTAGTTCGGGCTTTGGATTTTTAAAATTTGCTGAAGGAGGTATTTTGTTAAATTTGATTGCTGCAAGTACTTTAATCAGACCTAGCAAACCAGCAGATGAGTCCAGGTGTCCAAACATGCTTTTCGAGGTTCCAATTTTCAATTCGACGACGTTTGAGGCTTCGTTGAACACGGATGACAATGCTGATAGCTCTATACTGTCCCCTAGTTTTGTTCCTGTACCGTGGGTTTCAACGTAACTTACATCTGAAGCCGTTATATTTGCGGATTCTATAGCTGCATTAATAACATCGGCTTGAGAGTTAGCAGATGGGGCAGTTATTCCATTTCCATGGCCGACGCTGTTTGCTGCAACACTTTGAACAATACCATATATATGTTTCCCTTTGCTTGTTGCTGTACTAAGTTTTTCAATGTGTAAACATAATACTCCCTCACCTACGGCAGTTCCATTGGCTGATTTATCAAACGCGCGACAACAAAAATCTGGAGAAAGTATCCCAGTGTTTCCAAATACCCCAGATCTTCCAGGATAAATAACCAGATTGGCACCTCC
>JAULBM010048451.1:0-10598 GCA_032357055.1 Geukensia granosissima | reverse complement strand
CCGGCACAACCTTTGAGAAGGGGAGTTCGAGTATTTATACATCCCGCTCGAACTAACGGACGCCCCTTTAGCAGGGGCTCTACCTGCAGGCGGAGAAACCAAACCGCCAATTTCTATACCCCGGCCGCCCTCGGGGGCGGGGGGAATAAAAAATACCTTACACTAAAACTGTAGACGTTTCGACCCGAATTAGATATTGGTCAACACTTTCTTCACGAACAGAGTAGTGCATTCACAACCTAATTCATGTGGTATCTGCAAATCAGAAAATTAGTGAAAAGCGTTTTGAAACACTATGGCAAAACCATCCGATGATGTATAACTATTCGCAAGACATCAAATTTAACACCGGAAGCATATGACTTCAAGAAAAGGATGGAGAAGATTGAAATAAAGAGGAGCAACCTGATCTTATATCACTTTGGTAGGTAGGTCCTTCTTTACAAAATCTGGTCGATGCAGAGCAATACTGGCAATCAATGACTGAGCGAGGGAAGATAACAATAGAAGACGTAGTGACAAGAGATATTTTGTAAACCACCATTGACCAAGCTTTCAAAATGTTTAAAGCTATTGGTGAAATTACAAAAGGTGTTACCAAGCTCTACAGCACACTTCATTTGACAGAGGAACGGAAAATGCAAAAAGATAACAACATAGAAAGAACAGAGGAGTCTACAATTAACACCAGCAAAGAAAACCTAACAGCTACTCGAGCAATAAGTGCTCCAAATCAGAAAAAAGTGGCATGACACGATAACAGGAATTGTCAGTTATTTCAGTGCAATATACACAGAAAGGAAATATCGAATAAAAGATAAAAAAAAAGAAAAATGACGGTATGAATCTGTACAACGACGAAAATAAAACAAAACAAATCAAAAAGAGAGGAACCAGATTTTGATGAAGATAGTTCTTTGGAGAAGACAGTTCTTGTGTCTAATCCAGTTGTCTTTAGAACAGTAATAAACTACCAGATTACTGAAGTTATAATCAACAAGAAATAAATTTTTGTAACATATATCCGATTCATCCTTGATAACATATTTAGTGGGTTGTGTTGAAAATAATGGTTTAAGAAACCTACATTATATTTTCTTGAACACCACTTCGGTATCGTTTATTATCTAAAGTACGTTTCACTGAACTGAGACTCTCGTGTTTTGGCTATTATTTCTTAAAGCAATAACAAAATCTGAAAAGGAAAATAAGAACGAGATTTAACCATATTACCGGCAATAAAATTTGATGTTCGAAGAATTATTTTGTGCTTATTTGAAAATTGCTGATTTTTGTGAAATATTTGAGTTCCGACGACGTCTAAATTCTTGCATTTGTGGTACCGACAAGCTTATTTTATCTTACATCACGCATTAATATATGTGAATAGATATAAAATCGATCAAAATATTTAACCTTTTCTAAAATTCCAGCAAATATTGTTATAATGCTATAATGGGAAACGACAAAATTTCCCAATTTTCCAAATGAGTGGAGAACAACCAAGAATATGTATAAAAATCTCAAAATAAACAAAAGTTACCGGAACTTTTTCTCTGTTGCTTTTTATAAGAATTATGAAGATTCCGCCAAGGGAATTTTCTAAATTTAATAAAAATTGAGAGACACAGCTTAGTGAAACATACTTTAGTTTAAGAGAACGACGAGAAGATGGAGATGGGCTTAAAACGGGAATTTATACAAGTTTCTTCATAGTTTGAAGAAAAAGCATTAAACTATGACAGAAAGTCATTAAAATGGGGACAGTATAACATCAAAAAATGAACGTAAATTAAGCAACAGCGAAGAATGATATTTTCTCTAATTGTCATGTGGTTTTACCCCATTCGACCGGTATTTTTAAAGTGATCATTAACCCACGTGCAATGATTTTCAACGCCTCATGCAGTTTACATTGTTTTCAGACTATATTTCAACTTAAAAGGCAAAATTGAGAATCGTATTATCTACAATCTCGATTAAAACCTTGCCAATGCTCGAAATTAAATGTCAAACCATCTCGATTTTACAAAATGTAAACGCTTGGTTCAAGGGTACAGTTGGATACACCAACTCTGTACCCTTGAACCAAGTGGTCTCAAAAAGCGTGACCCCAAAAATATAAAAAACATAAAATAAAAATTGCTATATTAAACAGAGTATAAAAAAATTTAAAGTTCAATATATATATATATATATATATAAGATTAAGATTTTGAGAATTTTCTGGTAAAGATTTCATTTTCATCTCTTTCCTTGTTTTCACAGAATATTTGGCAATTTATATCCAATATTTGTAATTTGTCATTTAAAATTTTAAAAATCGCAATGCGTCTCAACTATTAGACATTTTTCCTAAACAGAATTCGCATCTTCCGTATAAAAATAGGTCGTTTGGCCGTTTGCTTTCTCGGCCTTCAGGTAAAACTCCTTTTAAAGGTGCGTCCGTTAGTTTAAGTGGTTATATATATACTATTTTATATCAAATATTTGTAATTTGTCACAGAAAATTTCAAAAAATCGCATTGCATTACAACTATTAGATATTTTTCCTAAAAAAATTATAATTCACAACTACATGGGATGAACGGCAAAGTTATTGAGGTAGTGATAAAATTATTCAGCGCCAAAAAATCATATGCCTGATGAAGCTCTATCGTAGAGCGAAAATTTACATTTGATTTTTAATTTTTGTGTATTTTAACATCACACATAACAGTGTTGTTATGATTATTATCCCCAGACCTGTATCAATGGCTAACAATATATAGATTTAAGATATAGAGAAACAAAATCTTACATTGTTAAAACATTGACAATCGCATTTTTAAAGGCTCAAAATTATATAACATTTAAAAAGGTTATTTAAGAAAATAAGATCATCAATGGTTAACAATTAAAGATTCTCCATATTCACGTAAACAATGACTGGTAAACAATCGAAGATTCTGCACAGCTAGTGGTATTTTTCAATGGTATAATGACTATGTAGAACGAACATATTTCAGTAGCACAGAGACTAACAAATAAAAATAAAACAATTATTAATGTACATAATGCAAAAAGTTTGATACAAAAAAAAGGAAAAAAATTTCACAAACCATGAACAATTTTTTTAACAGACTGTCTCATATCTGCTGTCCATTTCCGACAGCTTGCTTAAAACTCGAAGCATTATATTTATTGGTACGAGTTACTCTATCATTCAAAAGTGTTCAAGGGAGAGATGATTATGTTTTGTGTTATTTTTTTGAGTTAATTTTACAATATAACACAAGAATGATTTAATATCTTAGATCCCTGTCAACCCTAACAAACGAATGTTGTCAGGAGTGGCTGTTTCTAGGGATACACATTGGAAGTTTCTCCGTAGTACATTGTCACCTACGTTTACAGTTGGAAAATTAAAACTGGTGAGTTATTGCAATTGGATTTACCATTTACTTTTATTGATGAGTATTGAAATGTTAAATGTTGATCAATGATATATTTGTAGAAAACACCAGAAAAACGACAGTCAGATTGTGTAAAAGCAAACTGCTTCAGAAGTTGTCCTTTGCAATAAATTTCCATTACATGTATTATTATAAGATTTAACCAAATTTTGTCAATGCTTTTCTAAATTTTGAAAATCACTTTAATGTTGTTACTGTATTCAATGTGTGAATTTATTCAAAACCATTTAAGAACAAAGCAATTATTCCATTTCAATTAAAAATGTTTTTTTTCTCCTCTCATAATTTGAGATATAACTGTTATTATCATGATAAAAGGTGGAGAACAGTTAATTTTATTTTACAATTTGTAAAATTACTGTAGATGATGGAGAAAATTAAGAGATGTTGTGTGGACTTGGTAGATAACATAAAGTCCCGAAGTCAAAATGGAGAACCAGTAGAGATGACAGAGTAAGAATAAAAATAGGATATTTCCAACACTGAATTATGGCACCTTTCTATATGATTAGAGAACATATTTATTAACGCTTCAGACAATGTTGTGTCTTTATGCATGCCTTCAAGATATGATTATAGAAACAAGAGATGTGGTATGATTGTCCACGAGACAACCATTCAAAGCGTGTAAATCTCAAACTTATACTGGTTGTTTTCTGTTTGATTTTTAAGTCATTCTTTTCTGCTTTTTCTTTGATTTTTTGGGGTTTTTTTTTGGGAGGCTTATATGTATATGTCTCGTATGCCTGTCCCAAGTCGGGAATTATGGGGATAAGTTTGTCTTTGCATTCAAAGTTTTTTCCATGTTCATTTTTGATCACATCCAGGAAAGAGTAGAATTATTACGTATAATTATTACGTATACACGTTTAATTTATTTGGGGCGATTTAGAGCTCTTCAAAAGGATTGGTATTCCACCATTGTTAAAGGCCTTGTGGAGACCCTTAGATTTGTAAATTCACTGTTTTTCTCGTGGTTGTACACAGGCGAATTTTGCTCACGTGAATTTCACGTGAAATTGGAATTAACGTGAATTCCACGTGAAAAGTTCACGTGAATTTCACCCGATACGAGCTTATACGTGAAATTCACGTGAATTGTGTTTCACGTCAAATTAATGTGAATTTCACGTGAAATTCACATGATTTTTCACGTGAATTTCACATGATTTTTTTCACGTGAAATTAACGTGAATTTTTGAAATAGTTACTTTTATTAACCTTAAAAATCATAAAATTTGACTTGAATTTAAAAACATAAAAAAAATTAAATTCACCTGAAACACTCGTGAAAAATTTCACGTGAAATTCGGGTGTAAGCTCGGGTGAAATTCACGTGAAAATTTTAATGTGAAATTCATGTTTTTTTTTTCACGTGATTTTCACGTTAACAAAATTTGCCTGTGTATCATTATGATACCGCGACGAAATCCAGTTTTATCAGCAAGAATCTTATTTTGTGGTTTCTTTCCCCTAAGCAAGATATAAATTACAAACACTACATTCTTAAGTTTTAAGAACTAATCTTTAATTGTCACACATTATTTTAGAAATCACTACAGTCTTAAGTCGCGGCAATATCCACACCTCAAATGAAGATTCTAGTATGTTAACATTTCGCTTATGTATTTATTTTTTAAAATTGTACACTTTGGAAGAAGCCTGTTAACTTTACAATTTTATCTAAGGTTATATTTTCTATAAAACTATGACAATTATGACAATGGAATTATTCAGACAATACATGAAAAAAAAGGAAAGGAAAATAAAATAATTAAAGCCAAGATTTAAATGTTCTTAAATGTAAACAATTCTAGAAAATCTAACATTTCACAAATATTCAAACAAGTGTTCGTCACGTATCCTGGTCTCTGCAGTTTGACCTGAGTGGTTTTCTTTTGCATAAATTTATCGCCTTACTGGATATATATCTATTTTGGTGTGGTGACATGATGCTTAAAATTTAGGATATTCATGCGTTACAAGCATAATAACTATTTTTTCATTTTTAGAAAAACATTCAGTGGAAAAAATTGGAATATACATTATTATTGTCGGTGCACTTATAGTAATGGTACTTTGTTGTATTCTGCTTCTACAGATAAACACAAAATGTAACTATTGGAGATCCTTGAAAATAGATAATCAAACTAACAGTCCCAATGAACAAAATAGTGCCGTTATAAATAACAATGACGAACATTTATATCATGAAATATACGTTGACTTACCTGACCAAATAGAGGCCACAAGAAATTCATTTGTCAGTACTAGTATAAATAGCAGATCAGATTGTTCCAGTAGCTGTGTATCGTTGACAACTACGAATAATTTTGAGATGAGAACAAAACCTACCTGTACGATATCCTCTGACAACATATGGGAAGCAATTTTGAGCAAAAACAGTTTGCCTACCCAAGATTCACTTGAAAAGGACGTTTTCTGTGACTTTAATGATAGGAATAAAGTAAATGAAGAGAGCGAAGGAGATGAAGTAGATAAACCCCACGGATATAGCAGAGAAAACAATGCAGATGAATACCTTAACCCATACCAGCCTCTATCTGAAGATCGAGATGTCCATGATTATGAAAAATCCCTAAATGATAGAGATTTTACGTATAATTCTAAATCATAGAAAGACTTTTTCTGTGTGAGCAAAGAATGGTGTGATTACGTGTGACATATGGTTGCCAATTACCTGTTCAACCTGGAAAACTTCTATCTAATGTTTATAGTTCAAGTACATTTTACCTTACAAAGTCTTTTTTTTTCAAAAATAAAATCGGAAATAGTGAAAAGATACTGACTAAACAATGACATCGCTTTTTCTGCTGCAAGAGTCGAGACGAAATAAAAAAGTTATAAAGAAATGTTAAAATATACCAAAGTCGAATTTTTAATATATTTGTCAATTCCATGGCTCAAATTCACAAATGCAATAAAGTAGGAAATATTCAGTTATACGAACTGATCAATATGTTAACGAATTTCAATGGACTTACAGAATTAGGGAAAACATCTAGAGTTAACACTCTTAGTGTTTTTTGGGGTTTTTTTTTTTCATCCTCATTTACTCAGTAAATAATTGCCAGGTTTGTGAGAATTTTTTTTCTGAAAAAGGAAAATATCGTCAATCGTGATGTCAAAAATTTGTAAAATTATCTTGATTGCCAATAAATATTAAAAGAGAAAACATCACGAATGAATCTTACAAAATCTTAACATAATTTTGAGTAGTTCAGTGCCAGTGCACCGAAATAAACAGGCTTGTCTTATCGATTAGTTACCTTAGACTATGTAAACATACGGAATAATTATTGACGATTTTAAACTCAATTTTGGAATTAAAATTCTTTATCCTCTTTTGCCTTTAGTTTAACCTGACAACGACCATTTATATTCCAATTTGTTCATGTCTTGACTTTTTCCACTAAGGGTTTAAAGCCTTTCTGTGAAGCACTCTATAAATGACATTTTTTACTATAGGGAAAAACTTGTTTGACAACAGGTGTATGAAATTTGCCACAATATTTAAAAACATATTAAGGAAGTTCAATGCTCAAGTTCAGCAGTCAGTTTCACAAAATGTCGTAAGTGTTATTTCTGTCGTAAATCACGATGTCACAATGAGTTTTCATTTGAAGTTTTTATTTTTGTGAAAACCATCACAACATTTTGGTAAGATTTTCTGACTCCTCTGATTTTATCCATTTCATAGCATTAATATTTTTTGCCCACTGACCCCTCTTTTTTCATAATTTCCTTAAACACACTTAAAAATGCCAGCTGAAAAAATTTTATGAAATTCTTGTTATTTCATCTTGGATTCTAATCAACAGAACCTACAAAGAAAAAAACTATGGAAAATCAAGAGAAACCCATTTCCCGCTAAATTATTGAATGCTTATTGTTCAAAAACCAGGACACTGACCCATGACTTTTTTCAACTCATTTTATTGCAACATTAATATTATTAAAACCTATCATAGTTATTTTAAAACCTTATAACTTTCAAACAGAGTAGCGAACATCCTGAATAAACGTGAACTAAAACTCGTGACAAGAAATGTTTCTCTCAATTTAATGGCATTTTCTCTTGCTCTTGATTATACGTCGTATCAAACTGGGCTATATTTTAGCAAAATTTTTGTATGCTCTTTATCCGAAGCTGATTTAGTATATTCACACATATCATAATAGAGGAGGCTTGGAAAAAAACAAACGTCAAATAAAATAAAGCAATACGATTGGGACGGCGAACTTGAAAATAATACTGAGGTGAAACATGAGAGAAAATATCCCAAACATGGACAAAACGAAATCTAAAAATGTTAAGGCGGAAGGGCGAGAGGAAGTTGTGGAATGGGTGGGTATACCTTCGAAAGGGTAAAGATTTTTAACAAGTTCTGTATTGCTTATTTTTAGTTTCATCTTCTGGTGAATTGTCAAATCACTAAAAATAGAACATGATGAAAATTACAAGATATGTCGCTAAAGAATAAAAATTTATCACAGTTTTTGTCTCGCCTGTGACTTTCTAAGTCGTTGAAGCGGGACATAGGTGTAACTCCTCTCTTCGGCGGGGCATAAACTTTTTTGTAAGCTTTATATCTCTGAAACTGTTTGACCTAGGTTAACCAAATTTGTTATGCTGATAGTTTATGATATGGAATTGCCAGCAAATCATTTGCTCTTGACCTCATCTTTACGGTTCAATAACTTCGTAAAAAATTAAAATCTGCAACAAGTTTTCACATTCAAGTCCATTTCTCAACAACTGTTTTACCTAGACCCACCATATGTGGTCTATAGTTAGATTTTGATGAGTACTTGCCAGTCTGCTATATGTTTTCTGACCTTGACCTCACTTTCATGGTTGAGTGACTTTGCAATTTTTTTAAATCAAAGTTCATTTCTCAACAACTGTGATACCTATTCGTATAAAAATTAAGTCTGTATTAATTTCTTGGTTGGTACTTGTCAGTCTTTTATATGCCAGTGAGCTTTATGAATTCTGACCTTGACCTTATTTTTATGTTTGAGTGACTTTGTAATTTTTTACACTCAGTTCCATGTCACAACAGCTGTTATACCTAGACACACCATATTTGGTCTGTAGTAAGATCTTGATGGGTACCTGCCAGTCTGATTAATCTCATTTGACCTCGACTTGACCTCATTTTCACAGTCAAATCATCTTTTTGTTTTGTGGAAGTCCAAATTTCTGAGTCCGCTATTCCAATTTTCAGGAGCGACATTTCTGTGTCAACACTTTTGATTAAATTTGATGTTTTGTCAAAACTGCGATAAATGCGACACATTTTGTTTAACTTTATAAATGATTGGTCACCCCTATAGGATATGTGACCGTATACTTTACCCTTGTCCAGAACAGGGATAGGATAATGAGGGTCTGCTCATAATCATTAAAATATTATTCGGTCATCTGAATTATTAAAAACGATATACTTCTGTCATGGTTTGCTCATTTGTTACCGGACTGAATCAATGACTTGGTCCTATACAGTTTTTCGGATAAGAGTTTGAATTTGTATTCCCTTTGCCTGTAACTCAGAAAAAAAGGGAATATGAGATTCCATTCATATACCTATATATATTAAGAGATCATTAACGTACGCATTAATGAATAACTAAACAGTTTTACAAAGGACGAGATTTGCCTTTCTATTATTTGAATGAATTATAGTGAAATTCTAATAAATGAAATATGTGAACAGGTAAAATGTTATAACAAGTAGAAAGTACATATTAGGGATATTTACATAAAAACAAATTTGGTGATGAGCAAGTTATATATGAATAGGGAAAATACTGCACCTATGATTGAGAAAGACGTACAAATAAATCAACAATTCTATTTGAATAGAAGTAACATTTAATTTAGAAAATATAGGGGAAAACGAATTTTAAAAATGTTAAAGAAATAGAGAGAAATCGTTAATTCAGAAGACAGACATGACCCTGATAAACAAAATGAAAGAAGGACAATCATAGTACAATAAACACTACACTTAAAACTGGAGTAACACGAATCCTATAAAACGAGGTGAGTTCAGGTATTCTGGAAAGGAAAGCAACTCCTTCTCCACTAATGACACCCGCGGTGTGACATGTTAGTCATAGTTACTAGTTTGTCAAAATCGGTTAAATCACTACCAGTATACCATAGGAACGTAGTTGATATTACAGTGGGCGGATATCCGTTATCAATTGTGAAATAAATATATCGTACTGGACAACCAAATCATGACGGCGACCGAAAAAATTCTGGAGTGATGGCTGTAGTCTTTTCACGAGAAATCCTTGGTTAAGCATTTGCTTGTCATAAAAAAAATCATGATAAACTGCACAACCTCTGGTGTAGCTTATTAACTGAGGAATAAACATTCCGTTTGCAGGTGCCGCAGGAATGTTGCTACACATGAAAGAACAGAACAGTTTAAAATAAGCTTTTTTCTCTTAGTCAATTTTTACTGTCAATATCCAATTAAAATAGTTCTGAATGCATTGTTTTCAGCATTTTGTTTAATAAAGACTTATCGAAACAGTATTAACTGAGGATTCAACATTTTCAAGAGTTAATCGTTTCATTTCATTCTGTCGTCATTTAGCTACCCCTTACAAATCTTTCCAAAATCTCGAAAGATGAAACGAAATGAATTACAAAAATCATTAAAATGGAATTTTGCTGTTAGCAATAACCTGTTGGATAAGATCGTTTAAATGGGGCATCTCTCCGTCGATTGCAATCTAATTGGCTTTGTCTAAAAAAAACTAACTTCGACAAATGCCATAGAAATTCGTCTTTAACTGGCACTATAAGGAATTCGAAAATACCAAAGGGACAGACAGAAATCGTTAAGTCGGAAGACAGACAAAACCATGTATAGCTGGTTTTTTCAAACCATACAACACTAAAAAAGGTCCTTAAAACTCTTTACAGCGATGCGCTTGGGCAAAAAATTGTGAGTTGTAAAATGCCCCATTAAAATGCATTAACGTGGATAATTTGGTTTAAACGATTAAGCAGTTTTAAAAAACGAATATTCAACAGAAAACATGGCGAACAGAGCATGTTTCCTGATTCGTCAAGAACTTAAAACTTGCAACCTACCATTT
>JAULBM010048440.1:0-10598 GCA_032357055.1 Geukensia granosissima | reverse complement strand
TCCAAATTTCATCTTCCTACGTTGGATGGTTCCTGAGATTATCCTGGACATTAACGGCAACAGACGTACGTACGTACATACGTACGTACGACGAACAGTAAAACATTGTCCCCGCGCTATCGCTTAGCGCGGGGATAATTAATAATCTGTGTTTTAGAAAAGCATATTATAAAAGGATTAATTGTGGTTTTTTTGGTGACTGACGTTTGATCCATTTATGTATAATAAAAATTAAGCATTTATATCAAAATAACAAAGTACTTAGAACTACCGTTCAATTTTAAAACCCGTTTAAAAGAATATCAAAAATAAAATTTGAAAAGAGCACGACACAACATGAAAAACTTATACATGCAGTTCATGGAATACAAGATATACAATTTTTTTCACTTTGGGCGAACATGGTAGTATTATTTATGAAAATAGTTAGTTTTAGTCAAAATATTTTTACGATATCAAACAACATAAACTCTTTTAGACAAATGTCTGGACAGGGACTGTCTCACCACTCTATCACACCAGATTTGAGGATTACAACGCATTTAAACAGATTGATCCAGATATGAGGTTTTCAGTTACCATTACAGCCATTTTGTCTGAGATGACCAGAAACTTGGCTGATTCTACAGTTATTCCTTTTGACATCATATTTTATGCAGAATATATACGTTCGTCTGTTGACGAATTGTCGGAAAAATACGGACAGTTTCTTGGAAGCAAACCAGTAGGTAAGCAGTCCTAACATACTTTACGTCAACAATTAGACTTTCGTGCAAGTGTTACAAGGAATCAAACATATGTGACTTCAGGTATAAATATGGAATTGCATTGTTCTACTTATAATGATAAATAGTGAGTCATGAAACAGAACTAAAAATAGATCAAATTTTATATGATTAAATACATAGTTTTAGAATATAACACCTTACCTGGTTTAGCATGTTTAGTTTGAATAAAGAAATGTCGTTTATTTGTTTTGTCAAAAAGGTTACTATTTTTCATTACAGAATACCTGAAGAAATCGTCGATGGAATTCTATGAAGCTTGCATTAAGTTTCGGTCGCATATGAACACATCAAATGGTGACAAGTAAGTTTATGAGGTTATATTCAAAATAAATGAAATGTCAGACAATTTTTTACAATTTGCTGCATTTGCTAAAATTTTAAAACACTGAAAATACAGAAAGGCCTTGAAAAGTAATATACTTAGTAGTGGTCCCTGTCGTCGAAATTGGCTTCTCATTTCGATTTTTGGTTGAGTGCTTCTTTTGCTATATTAGAGTCTTTGACTTCCTATGTTTCGGTTCTAATGCTGCTGATGAGATGTTACTCCTTGAAATGTACATATAGCATAACTTAATTTTCCATATCTATTTAACATTGATAATTTTGTATTTTCAAACCACGGGGTTGATACCTCTGCTAGTGGAACATTGGTCCCCGAGGGTATTCACCAGCCCAGTTGTCAGACAGAAATTTGCTGCATATGCTAAAATTCTAAAACACTGAAAATACTAGAGCGGTGACTTTGTATGTCAATTTTTGATTTTAATCAACCACCCTGACACACTTCTAAATTGCTCTCATTTTGAAGATAGTGATAAAACCTTCTCATTTTGACTGTTCGTAAAGCTCAGAAGTGGTGCAGTTGTCTTGAATCAAAGGTCAAAGGTCAAATATTAAGAATAATCTTTAAGTTAAATTTCAAATGTTTCGTACCAGCTCTCAAAAGGTGAACGAAATATTGATATAATAACTACTCAGTTGTCTTTATCTGACATATTATAAACTAATAAAGGGATAAACAAGAACAATAACCCCTTCTTTACCTGAATAACGTCCCTTTTCTCAAGAGTAAGCGGTTTTTCAGTTTGATCAATAAAACCGGAAGTTGTGATAAAAATGTATAATTGGCGACTAAAACAGAAGTGTATGCTCAATGTAACAAATTTTTGACTTTTTTGAAAGTTTTGAAACAGAAAAATAAGACTCCATTTTAAAGATTACAGACTAATAGAAACTCACTCGTTGTAATATAATAGGCTGTAATTCGTCATAACCACTAATCAACAAAAAAGATGTATTAGGTTTTAACATACAATGATTTCATGCACATAAGTACATACTCAAATATTTACTTTAATATTTGGCAAAATATTCATTACAAAAAACCACACTCCTCTTCGTTCACTAACAATCTTTATGACTACAAAATAGAGGTAGGTATGGTTTAAGACTGAAAACTTTGAGATTATTTCGAAAAAAACGACACAAACTGATGTACTGAGAAAAAAACACAAAAAACAAATAAACTACGAATCGGGAAAAACAAATAAAACATAGTGACTACATGTACATCTATATGGACGTCAGTAAACATATAAAATACTTGTACATGAACTATGTTTACACCATTAAAACCCATTTGTTTTAAGAGGGTATTCTTGGTATGTTATTAAAATTATCATTATCGTGAATGGTAACGAAAAACGTAGGCATACCAGGCTTTGCGCAAAGTTCTGCACATATTTTACGTCTATTGGTTCAGATTAAGTCGTTCCAAAAACTAGAACATCAATCGATTGAAAATAAAGTAACCAAACAAAACTAGGCGTAACAAGCCTCTGTTTTCCGTAGGACTCCATAACAGCTGCATATGTCAACTTCGATATGATGCCATTTTCATTTGGGAATTGGACTTTTCGTACATTCAATAAGGATGAAATATTATGAAGCAGCGTATCAGTGATTAATATACTTTTCACCAGAGCCTGATCTTTTTATAAAATAATTGAAACTTGATTTATGAATTTTTTAATGTTGAGTTCTAGCTTCACTGATAAGTCTTGAATAGACAAAATGCGCAATTGGCGTACTTAATAAAAGCCTGGTATTCAAATGACACTCTATAAACTGGAGTTTTTGGATTGTTGAAACCCAAAATTGTGAAATAGATGAGTTGAATGTGTCAAAATCATCCTGGTTGTTGTAAATGCTTTATTATTAATTCAACCTTTTTGGTATTGATTTCAAGGTAGCGGACATAAATATTTGTTTTATGGCTTTTTCTGTATAGTGTACCTCATAATACTTCACTAAAGCCTGTTTTGATAGCCGTTTAGATAGAGGTAAATCATTGAGATCATTGTGTTATGAACAGATACCAAAGGGACAAAGCTTTATCTTACAGCTTTAACCCATTCTAAAAGCGAATTCAGTGGCTCTTATTTACACTTTGGTCTATTTTCTTGATGAGTCTTCTACAAAATAAATCAGTAGTTGGAACATATTTCCATTTCCTATACTTAGTTTGTAGGTCTGTGCAGTAACTACATTTACTCTCAGGACGGCGTGTAACATCTTTTGAGTTTATTGATATTGATATCCTGCAACATCCATTTATTAATAAAACATTTTGATGCGGATGATGCATAACTCAGTGATGAAGGTATAAAAAGACAAGTCTTTAAAAAAAGCAGTGGTTTTAATATAGTGAAAGATATTGCCAAGAATCTCAACCTTTGAATATTTATAAGTTCAAAAATATGGATTCCTTATAATGTCAGGGGTCGTATGTCCGTGCTTCAAGTTAACACAGGACCCCTGATATGTGAGTAGGAAAGTATGAATGAAAAGTACTTTTTTTCCTGCCTCGTATAACTGGAGGAAATTCATAGTGTTATATTTGGTTATAATCTTCCAAAAAGTTAATAGAGCATAATTGAGCAAATTCTCGTCAGCAGCATTAAAGCCGAAAAAGATAAGGCAAAGATACATGTACAGCAGTACACATTAAGAGACAAACTAAACATATAAAAAGAATAAAAGAGACAGAAGAAGTATTGCAAATGGATTATCAGAGAATGTCGAATTAAGGCAAATCTATATATGCAATACAAGCCTTGAATCTCAAAATGCAGTAAATTTCTGTTATTAAGTTTGTATAGTTTTCAGAGGATGAATAATACAATTTTGTGTTAATAAACGAAATCCTTGTGGTTGTTGTACTAAATAACAAATCGTATTGGTCTACAATCCAACTTAGCTTTTAAAGGGGGTTTGTTTATCATTAGATTTTGTAGATTTAATGCCAATTACATTTACCTTTCTGCAGAAAATGTCTTTGACTGATGGTATTCAATTGAAAAACCCCAAGAAATACAATAAAATTATTTGTTTTGCTTCAATTTCGAAACATCAAAATATTAACTATATTTTTATAGTTACTAAATATTTTACTATATACAATTCATAATTGTTTAAAATAAATGTGACCATACAGTTATGAATCAATCTTTTTATAGATACATTCTTCGATCTTGATATTTAATACATTAAAAGACAGGGCTACTCCAAAGTAGAGGTATGAATTAATTGAAAATTCGTAAGGTCTCGCCTTTGCTCGATTAAAAAAGCAATGCACCACAGGAAAGCTTTTCGACCAGGCAAAACGTTTGCCCTGGGATATACTTTAAACGATAAAAGTCGTTCTAGCCGTGTGTCATGCCGGTTGAATAAACACTAAAAATAAGCTAGATATTGTCAATATGTCACTGCTCTATACGAAAAGGCCTTGAAAAATAATGCACATAATAGTGGTCCTTGCCGTCGGATTTTGCGTTCCATTTCGATTTTTGGTTGAGTGCTTCTTTTGCTATATTTGAATATTTGACTTCCTATGTTTCAGTTCTAAAGCTACTCCTTGAAATGTACATATAGCATCCATAAATTTTTCATATTTATTTAACTTGGTAATTTTGTATTTTGAAATCACTGGGTCGATACTTCTGTTGGTGGAACATTGGTCCCCGAAGGTATTCACCAGCCCAATTGTCAGACTTTTTTGACATGAAATTTATCACACAATCTTTAATAGAAATTTGCTGCATTTGCTAAAATTCTAAAACACTAAAAATACGGGAAGGCCTCGAAAAGAAGCACACTTAGTAGTGGTCCTTGCTGTCGGATTTGGTTTCCCATTTCGATTTTTGGTTGAGTGCTTCTTTCGCTATATTTGAATCTTCGACTTTCTATGTTTCGGTTCTAATGCTACTAATGAGAGGTTACTCCTTGAAATATACATACAGCATACCTAAATTTTCCATATTTATTTAACATTGGTAATTTTTATTTCTATATCACCAAATGCTAACAAATATCTTAATCCAAACGACGAACACGTTATGACCTAAAGAAAATGACACAGAATAGTATCAACAAAATATAGAACTCTACATAGAAAATTAGCAATAAGAATCATACGAAGCAAAGAGCCAGGTCTCGGAAGAGTAAGCTTCACTTGTGTCATCCCTCAGTAGTTCCATTCTGTACATATAAACACACACTTTTGTCAGTTTAATTCAGTATATTTGTGCATGAAACATTCCTTGGACTGCGAAAAGGATTTGAACAAAGACAATCTTTTTGTCAAACACCTAGAATTGTTCATGTAGTACTAAATAACAATGACACAATCCTGTGGAGGATAAACAAAACTTAGTGGCATTTGAATGCATAATATCCAAAATGAGTGGAAGTTAAGTCATATTTTTTTACTGAATGCTTTCACATTTTTAGCCCGCTAGAAACAAGGCAACTGAATGATAAATTGATGTTGTTAGAACGTTCATTTTTGGTCGAAGAAGGACTTCCAGGAAATAACGCATTCAAGTGAGTATTTATGCAAGCAAACAAACGCATTTCGAATTCAATTGCGTTCCATGGTTATCTAAAATTCAAAGCAATGCTTAAAGCCTGCGATAATAACAGTATCAAATAAAATATCTACCGCTTTTGTACAAAACAGCGTGACTTTTGTTATACTAAACACGTGATATTAGGGGTAACATCTCAAAAGCACCATTACAACCGATACTTAGGAATTTTGCGATTCAAACAGGGTAAATACTTTTCATTTCTAAATAAACAGAAATATGAATCCAATTCAAGTAGTATGGACATCTACAAACGAAATGGAATTTTCATTAAGATGCAGAAAGGCATTTAAGATATATTAAAAGTAAAGATATGGCGTAAATGTCAATTTGTAAAGTTCTAATAACAATTCATATCTATATCAATTATGACATAATTTATTGACTGAACTGAAAGTTGATAACTTTAAATTTAAAAATCTTACAAGTAATGTTCTTTACACATGAATGACTAATTTTATAGTACACGGATTTTCAATTTCAGACACGTTTTACATTCCCCTGGCACGGTAGATTACTACGCTGGTGTATTATTCCCAGGCCTGGGTGGAATAGAGCATTGTTTAACAAGAAACAGTTCTGACTGTCGAGAGGAAATACAAAAACATGTGGCTTGTGTCACCCATTGCATATATGCTGCTTCCAAGGTTCTCGCTGGATAATAATTATATATATGAATAGTACCCATTGCATATATGCTGCTGCCAAGGTTCTCGCTGCAGGATAATAATGACATACATGTATATGCTTAGTACTAAAAGTACTAAGTACTTCAGATTGCTGTAATATGACTTAAACACTGATTATTATTTCAGTGTATTGTGGTTTAGTTCCGAAAGTATTTAAACATGTATGAGGGTTTCACAAGTGTTTATTTAATTGAAAATGCGTACGATAACATGTAATAATGAAAGTATTTGTGGTTAAAGTTTTTATTTTTATTTTCATGTGAAAGAGCGTTTGTGAACGTTATAAACATGTAAAAGTTACCTCTCTTTTCCCAACAATGATATATGAGTTACAAAACAATGAAGAAGGATTTTGCCACGTATAGATTTTCTATCTACATGTTATATGTGTAAGCAGAATTAATAATAATTATAATGTTGGGTGATTTGATTTCTTGCAAAAAGATAAAAGATATGCTACAACTATACAATTTGTAAATTTTATCATCAGAATATGTTTGTAATCAATTCGTAATTCACATTCATTTTTAACTTTTAACATTCGGATTTAATATTTAGAATATATCAATGCTCAATGATTTACATCAAAACTAATTTAAGTCAAGATTTTACATCAGTAAAATTTATTTTGGGTACCTTATGCCTGTTTTCTTTAGCTATTAATTATATGTTTACACTAAATCCAGGCGGAAATTATTTGATTGATGCCGTAGCATAAGAGAAGAGGATTGTTATCAACTGTTTTTTTTAACAGCTAGTATTTTTAGAGATCGGTCGTTGTTGTCTCTTGTTTTATTTTTTATTGTATAAGTACAATTTATCGCGACCGACTTCAAAAGTTTAATCTTGTGTTATTGGTTTTTAAAGTTTGGTTTTATGTCATTTTATCACCCAACTATCCCAGTTAAGGAGAATGATTGAGTATTAAAAATGTTTAACCCAGCCACGTATTTTATTTGCCTGTTATTGAAATGTGATTGAAACTGAATGTTATTGAACATGCGTACGATAACATGTAATAATGAAAGTTTTTGTGGTTGAAGTTTTTATTTTTATTTTCATATGAAAGAGCGTTTGTGAACGTTATTAACACGTAAAAATTACCTCTCTTTTCCCAACAATGATATATGATTTACAAAACAATGAACGTATAGATTCTTATCTACATGTTATATGTGTTAGCAGAAATAATAATAATGATGGGTGATTTGATTTTTGCAAAAAATAAAAGATATGCTACAACTATAAGATTTGTAAAATTTTATTATCAGTAAATGTTTGTAATCTATTCGTAATTCACATTCATTTTTAACTTTTAATATTCGGATTTAATAATTAGAATATATCAATGGTTTAAATTCTTGATTAAAACAGAACATTACACCCTAATTTTATGGTAATGTGGAAAATAATGCTGGTAAATTTAATCTCAACGTAGGACTTGTCAGTTAATTTTATAAACTTGTACATAAAGGTTTTCTTTACAAAAATATTTAAACATCCTTGAATATTATTGCCTTCTTTGGTTTAAAAATTGAAATTCTGCTCAATGATTTAAATCAAAACTAATTTAAGTCAAGATTTTTCATCAGTAAAATTTATTTTTGGTACCTTAGGCCTGTTTTCTTTTAGCTGTTAATTATATGTTTACACTAAAGTTTATCGCGACCGACTTCAAAAGTTAAATTTTATGTTATTGGTTTTTAAAGTTTGGTTTTTTTGTCGTTTTACCCTGAACTATCCCAGTTAAGAAGAAGGGTTGAGTACTAAAAAATGTTTAACCCAGCCACGTATTTTATGTGTCTGTCACAAGCCAGTAACCGGTAATCCAGTTGATGGGGTTCTTTTTATGGAAAAGTGTTTCTTGTTTAACATTGTTTACTTATACTCGATAGTTGTTACATTTGAATATTTGAATCACATTTTATTCTGGAGTCTTTTACAGCTTGCCATATGCTGTCGGCAGGTGTCCATATTTAAAGGCGTAAGAGTAACCTCTAGAAATTTTTGATTTGGATTGTTTTCTCTTAGACAATCATAAAAAATTTCTTTTTCTGTATTTATATACTTGATAGTGTCTAAAGGGTATATGACAACTTCATTATAGGTTTTCTTATCAATAATTGTTCATGTCTTGCAACATTTCAGCAGCACCTTCATACGGAATATATATTTATTTCTCAATTGATGCGCTACTCCAGGGCCTGTGTTTCCTGTCAGGATTTTATTGAAAGAGGGTTGCAGCTGACAGGAAGCTACTGAGCCACAGGTTTGTCAGGTTAAGATAAGAATCATCACTTCTGAAGTTTGTCGGTCGCAATCATGATTTGGTTGACCGGTACGAATTTTCCATTTCATAAATGACGATGGATATGTTCCCACTGTCGTGAATAGAAGTCCGTTCCTATACCGGTTGTGACTAACATTGATTGCGAATATACACCGGGTTTATCTGCTGAGTAATACGACGGGTGCTACTAGAGGAGAAAGACTTGCTTACCCTTCCGAAGCACCTGAACTCACCCTGTTGTCTGTAGGGTTGTTTGTTATTCTAGCTTCAGTTTTCAGTGCAATGTTGTGTGTTCTATGTTTATCTTCCGTTTTATTTTTTTGGTCATGGTCTTCTCTGTCTTTTGAGATAACGATTTCTGTCTGCCCCTTTGGTGTCTTCGAATTCCTTTTTATACGATCCCACTAGCTAGTAGTGAAGCAAGAATAACTAACTTATTGATTGACCTTAACTCTCCTTTCGTTTTACGCGATTTTTCGTTTCATAAACTTGTCTTATGTGTTTGTGTAGTAATGTGGGTTGCTAGTTGGTCATTGTTTTTACACTTTATTTTGGGATTGTAAGTCCTTTGGCTAACGGCTTTTAAATCTTTGGGCTGTTTCAACTGTTACAATCTGTCAATACATTGCGCCACTTTTTGCCCTTATTGTCACAAGCAAACACTCTACTAACTGTGAAGGTAAATTTGAATGGGTGAAATAAAGTCATAAAAGCTAAACCTTCTACTGTGTCCGTCTGCAGATTGAGTGAAGTGCAAAATATATGATTTTGATTGAAAAATATTTGAAGCGAGCTTTTAATTTGCATCGCTGGCAAATAAAGTAATAGTTAGCGATCTATTCGGAGCAAATGTTATCAAACGAATTCTGAGATACCAAAGGGGGAGAGGAATATCATCAGATAAAAAACAGGCAATACAATGGTGAAAAGAATAAAATCAGAAGATTAACAAAATATTACAAAACACATACAATAAAGAATAACACACCTGATGAAAACTAGAACAAAACTAAGAGTTCCAGAAGGGAAAGTAGCTCATGCTGTTCTAGTTTCATTTATTGTTTGAATACTATTAAAACCATTGGACGGTAATCGCACTGATATAGAAACAGAGACGTAGTACTAAAAGGAGTGTTTCCAAAATGTGTTTTTGAAGCTTAACTGGTCAGTATTTAAAATCAAGTACTCCTAACAAATGATACTAAGGCTGACCTGAATAAATAAATGTGAGCAAATAACTGCAGATTTCAATCGACCCAAAACAGTGGCGCCTTTGCTAAAATCTACAGAAGACTGAAACTGAAATGGTTAGTTAAGAACTGATTCTGATGTCTTAAACCCATTTTCATGCTGTCAAACATGGATTCTTTTAAGTAATGAATTTATTTTTTGATAAGAATTGGACTAAAAGGAATTCAAAGACACCAAAGGAGCAGACAGAAATCGGAAGATAGACAAGACGATGGCCAACAACATGAAACGAAAGACAAACATAGAACACAAAACACTACACTGAAAACTAAAGCTACATGATACAACGCTTTAAGAATAAAATAATAGATATTCAAATGTCTGATATATGGTATAAGCCTATCGTACATCTGAAAGATGTATTCGCTAGACAGTCAGATGCTGATGGACAGATTGCATTCTATTTGTCAACATCTTTGTAGACGGCTGGTGACCTGTCCATGGGAGTAAAACCATCAATGTCATCGATGATTGAGATAACATTTCCAGTCTCATATCAAAATAACATTTAGTCGATGATTTTTCCGATTATCTGTAAATTTCCTCGGTTATCGGTATCCCAGTGATTTAAAATATTCTATACTCTATGTCAGAGTTTGTTGGAACGGGTAAAAACGTTATGGAAGAAAAACTGTCTGTCGTATTCTTATAA
>JAULBM010048429.1:0-10599 GCA_032357055.1 Geukensia granosissima | reverse complement strand
ACAATCGATGTTGGTCGCAATAGGTATAGGAACGGATTTGTATTCATGACAGTCGGAAGATATCCATTGTCATCTAAGAAATGGATATTTCGTACCGGTCAACCAAAGCATGATGGCGACCGAAAAACTTCTGGAGTGATGACTCTCATCTTTAGAAATAAGGAATATTTTTATTTTCGAGCTTACACTAGAAATATGTATGGCTAGACTTATAAGAGGATAGTACACTAATAAATTTGGATGGAATTAAACATTTGAAAGGATTCTATCCGGAATGCAAAATTAACTTTACAGTTACTCACAAAAATGTGGGTTTCAGAACTCATAAAACTTGCCATTGGACAAAAATCTTAAATCGGACAAATTTGTAGCTTGAAGTAACATATTGGGATTTGTATAAGACTTTTTGGCATTCTGGGTCATGAATTTTGCATTCAAGTCTCCAAAGTTGAATTTTTGAATCAGAAAATGTTAATAATTCATATTGATGACCAAGTGTATATATTTTTAAATATATTGCCTGTTTTTACACACAACATTTATTGAAAGTGACAAGGTTATATTTTCTGTATTTTTATTTGTTAGTATATATTATGTTTTATAATTTATATATCGTCTTTTAATTTAAAAGTACCGATCTATTATTCATTTATTGCAATCTAAAAACCTAATTGCTACCAGTTAGGCAAACTTTTGATATTTTTTATTTCAATTGCAAGTTTTGAAAAACCAATATATTAGACTTTTATATGATACTCTAAAGTAAACTATTTGAATATAAAAGAATGTTTGGAAAATGGAAATTGTTTAAAATATCAAAAAGCAGCAAAAGCAGATTCACAAAATTTCAAGTACTATTTTAAATGAGAGAATGCATTGGTAATAAAAAGTTTGTCTCACAAAAATGAAAGGGGTGTTCTCATAGTTGTTTATCCTAGCCGAGGGACTAAATGTATGTGTTGTGCAACTTCAAGGCTGTTTTGAAATCCATCAGAGGTACATGTGGCAAAATATCATAACAATTTTGCTTTTCTGTATACTTATTTGTCTGGATTACTGAATGTGTAAAGTTTACACAGGTTTTACATAAACAGCAAGTAAATAAATAATTCATTTCATATTTTATTTGACTCTTCATTTGTCAATGGCACTGTTAACAAAATCGTAACAAACTCTTTTTAATAAAGGAAAATTGTCCCTATAAATTTACTTTGTACTAGGAATTAATTTTCTAGCAAGTGTATAATTTCAAGACAAACTAGGTGCCACTGAAAAAAAATCCAAAGGTCAATCTTGAAAACAATATTGCCGTTAGTTTTAGTCTTTGAACATGTTTGTTGTTTTGAAAGCCCTGTAAAATGTTAATAACAGCTATTGGTTATTCGACCTCTTATATCATATCTTAAATTAACTCTATATCATTGTGTCAAGATAGCTATTGTAAAATAAATTCTATTGCTGTACATTCACTTTGACATTGGCATTTCTAAGGGAAATCAAAGTGACAAAATATATAAAAATTCATATAAATTCATATCACAACCTAGTTACCTCCTGTGTGATTCATTATTGTCATTTAGTTGGCCATAACGTGTCAATTGCAAATAAAATGTCGGAAATATTGCCATCCAAAAGTGTGTCATCCAATATGACATTCTCATTGGAGACCGATTTTATTGACGCTTGATCTATATGATTTTCCGAAGATTTTATTGTCATTAAACTATTACTCTTTCTCCTCACAAGGGTTTTGAGTTTTGATGTTTTCTCTTTGATGTTTCCTACGCTTCGACTTAATATACTAAATGGTGTACGCTTGTTTCTAAGGTTCTTTGAAGATTCAAAACTTATATCAAATTTGTCGTTGCTGTCATACTCCATTGATAATCCTCGTAATGGTATCATTTCGGATTGTTCTAGGTTTTCAATTACGACCCCATCTTCGTCCTCAACACTTATCGTTGTTTGTCGACTGGTAGAACTTTTTGTTGATTGCGCAGAAACGTCGACAAAATTGTCGAACGATTTTACTGGCTTATGCCTAAGACTCATGCGATAGTTTGCCTTCCTTTCTTCTCCTTTCTGACTCATAGTTCTTTTATTTCTTTGTCTTGGACTTACTGATATACATCTTGGTGTGTCACTGTCGATTAACTTTGACGATGTTGACTGGTAATTTTTCTTACTTGATGAACTCTCGTCACTAGACTGTCGACTTGCGCTCGAAATGTATGCCTTAGGAACGTCAAGGAAATTGTCAAATGATTTTGTTGAAACTGTAACTTGTTGTTTTAATTGTAGCTTATTGCGTGAAGATTCTGGCTCTGAACTTTGCTTTACAAGTGCGGTTTGGTTCGTTCTATTTGACATAAGGTTCTGATATCGCATTTTTAACAACTCTGTTTCTTTTACTTTTAAGTCTGGTTCAATATCTTTTAAATCACTTGCCGATTTTAATGATCTGATTGATTTGCTCATTTCTGAAGATTTTGATTTGTGCAAATCAGATGATTTATTCAATTCTGTGGGTTTGCTGAACTCTAAAGATTCGTCACGGTTCAATGCTTTAGGTCCATGTCTGGAATCACATGCCACAGAGTACTGTTTTAGAAGCACACCTCGCGTTTTAGGTCTAACAGAGTCGTAGTCTTCTGATTGTGCTCGATTGAGCTGACGTGTTTCAGGAATAGTTGATATTGACCTAGAATCGTGGCTAATTGACGATTTCAAAGAGAAATTTTCTGAAAAACTTCCCGTAGAGTCAACCGATGCCTGCTGACTCGATAAATTTGGTGACTTTGATGTGTCTGATTCTGCTCCAGTGTTACGTAAAACTGTGTTTTCACCATCTATCATGTCCTGCATGAGATTATTTCCTGTACAGTCCGTTCCCGCCATTTCAATAATCCATGTCACTAGTTTTCCATATGCGTCTTCTTTCATATTTTCTTCCTCGTCGATATCATTATCCGGTTGTTTACCTGCAATTAAACAAAGAGCCCTTTTAGTGCACTATTTTATATTATGAAAGCTTTTACCAACAGCATATAAGCGTGGAATCCTTAATAGTCTGTTATAGTTAATTAAGTGCGAAATATACTTCACTGGTTTTAACAAAAATGAAATTCATAAAGACAATAAAATATTTAGTAGGCTTGTGAATTTTAAAACCTTGTACAGAGGAAAACGATTTTCACTTCAACGCACATTTCTTCGTTGCTTTATCACCATTACCATACATATAAGCTTCACAGAAGCCACTGTAATATAAATAAAGATCATTATTATATGAAATATTATATCAAATAGTCATCGCTTTTAAAGAAGACGGAATGCGTGTTTTTCAGCACATGTAACCGGGGTTTTTTTTTTTGTAAACTCGAGTTTTGTAAAATGTGTAAATAATTCTAATTGCTGTTACTTCGAAAAATATTTGGTTTCCTATTATTTCTGTAGCATGACCCTTAACGGTCCCTTATTTTTTACTTCAATTCGAACAATTTTGGTTCTTTTTTCGCTGTATACAGTGATTTTTGTTTGGATAATGGTTTTAGAATTATTGATGATATCAGCAACGCTAGGTTTCAACCAATCATCATCGATTTTTCAAGGAAACGCGTACACCGAACCAAAAATTTTAATAGAAATATGTTATATCATATTATTACAACTCATTTGGTTTTATTTGAAAGCAATTCAATTTACCGTTAAAAGAAATTAAATGAATCCGTACGAAACGGAAGCTGTCATGATCAGATAACGCCAAGAACGGGATTCCGCGAGAAGTTGTCCATGACACACCAGTAGCATCCTCCCTATGGTATGTCTTACAACATAGAAGTTGTTAACACTGTATACGGTTGTGAGGATGTTCCGTCCTCAATTTTTTTTCCTAATAAAACCCTATCTTTCACGTCTTCTCTCAGTTTAACCGTTCATTATTCTCCAGCTTCGTTATAAAAACAAGATTCATGTAATTTGTTACAACTTGATTATTCATTAAACCTTGGGCAATTTCTCTGTCGAATACAGACATATCAGATCAATATGATAGCTTATTTATGTTATCAAACAATATTTATACATTAGGGTATTCGATTAAAAATTATGCTTTATAGCATCATTATGATCGCAGACATTTTAAAAAACATATCCAGTGACAGTTTTATTAAATCTAATATTAATGGAAAGTCATGGGATTTCCTTTTCCTCTTATTATTTATTTATTAATGTGGAATACGAATCTTTGAATTTCATAGTGTTCTGTTCAAATGAGTGCATGGATTTTTCTTTTAAGAAGAAACTTATTTAAACATGTTAAATGTACCGACGATTATACAAAATCGAAACATTCCGGAAACGGATACGAATAAGCAAAGGAAAGAACATCATCAAACATATATTAAGTCAAATGAGACTCAGCTCGAGACATTACATCAAAAATAAAATTTTTTGGCCAACACAAAAAAAATTTAAGCCGGTATTAAATAAAAAAAAAGTTTGTTCGACTTCCCACAAAAAGTAAAACCCTTTTATTAGACAAAGTTTAGCCATTATATCGAATCTCGTTGACCGTGTCTGTCCTGAAACTCGGATAACCGATGGTTTTGGGTTTTTTTATTTGTGTCTGCGTGCGGATAGATTTTTAGCCTTTAATGTAAAAACAGACACAGAGAAAAGGTGGTATTTTATGCGTTGTAGAATATCTTAACCTTAAATGCCCCCAAAACTTTATATAATTCCATCGTCGATATACTGTATGGAAATAACGGCCTAATCTACAACAGGCAACACGAAATATTTAAATGCAATTTATTTGGAATAAAATCTGTTTAAATTTGTGTTTATGTTTTTTGTGCGTTCCGATGGATAGGTTTTAAAAAAACAGGCGAATTAATCAAATACAGTTTGTGCAATGGTATCACTCTTTTGTCAATTGCCAACAAACGCAAATGTTCAAAGTCGTGAAAACAATGCTGGATCTCTTTTTATGTTGACATATGTTTTTGAATTCTGGTAAAGATTTGCTCTTTTAAATACCGACTTACGAAAATGAAGCATATCGGGTATATATCAAAATGACTGCACTCCAAATACCAGAAAAAACAGAGTAATTTACAAATTTAGAGTCCTCCGCATGGCCTTGAACGTCTTACTGCAGTCCCTGAAATTCAAGACATCTTAACTTGATCATTTCTTTTACATGTTTTATGCAATATAATATTACCGCTTGACAGATATCCGGTCAACGAACCATTGTTCATAGCGAAAATCTCACATCACTTTACAGCGACATTAATAATTTTAATTCCTAGACTCCCCATTATTTATGTTCTTATTAGGACGTCCCTATTGGCTACTAAAAATCATGTACATTTTGCCTGTTAATATTGCAAAGTGCCAATAGAGTGTATCTATAAAGAGTTAAGACGTATATTAAATTATCACGACTTCAATTATTAATGATAGGCAATGACGTACTTGTAAAGGAACACATTTTCGTCTAAGATCAATACAGATAGTTAATAACTGGCAGATTTATTTGTCTTTCTAAAGAATGAAATCACATTCTACGTCCGGGAATCTACGTCTTCAAAACCACACAAACCAGCACAACCATATACGTTAAAAACAAAAACCACAATCGAACCAAGATTCAGATCTTCCCACGTGCACGTAATACTAGGTAAAATTAGCAACGAATGGCCAAAACAGTTAATTATCCCGGTTCTCGAGATTTGTAAAAACAAACTTTTCTAGGTCTCGAGTAATTGGTCATACTGAGACATTGTGACACTGAAACAGTGAAGCACAATATGAAATTAACAACTCATGCGATTTAGATAAATCATCATTTCGTGGTAAGGGTAAAAAGGACAAGAAAGTATGCCGTTTTATAAAATATGGAAATAGATCTTGATTAAGGGGGATAGCTCTTTAAATCACTCGTATGTTTATGATATACAACGTTTTAAAAATTATTTTAAGCTCTCGATTGAAACACAATAGAATCAATCTATCAAGTTACTTAGATTTAGAAAATTGGTAAGCACAACACATCAACGATGTATACATGTAAGAGTTGTGTCGCCTTACCCTTCGTTTACCCTATTAAACTTATATATATAATTAAAACTAATAACCGCGGTTTCTTGAGTTAACTTAACCAGTCAACTCACAATATCTTGATATGGGAAAAATATGTTGTTTTCATCAGAGATTAACAACCCAGTTTGCATTATTAAAAATGAAAATATAACTAAAATTCATCTCCATAATGAGATATGTGTAAAATAATTAAAAAGAAAAGTCGACGGAGACAACATGTTTATTCCGGATTTATTTTTGTTTTTAATTTATATTATTTTCCCTTATTTAAACCTTTGATTGCATTAATGGCAATGGAGACCTAGCTGGACCTTCATTGCAAATTGTTTACAGCTACATTTAGTGCAATAAATTCTATTCTTGTTGTGTTAAAAAAAAACAGATGAACAACCCAAGATTTTAAAATACACTTTAAACAAATAGTTTTAATAAATCATGATATCGACATACCTTTTTTTCAAAACAGACGTAAAACAAAATATGATAGCGTTACTATTCACTGTTTGCTGCTCAACGTACATGAAGCAATATTTAAGCCGAATTCACAGACTAAGAAATTAATAAATAAACATGTAGACGGTAAATCGGGGTCATTAGGGAGAAGAATTTGACTGCCACTAGAAAGAGTGCAGGTTTGGAAGGTTGGGAAAACTATGGTCGCCATCGATAGGGTTACATAGAATTTTAATCAATATTGTCAAATAATTTAAAGTTCGTCTGTTTATACGGTTAAAAAAATCACAATTATAAAATCATTTCGATTAATCAACCACGATAGCGTAACTGCTACGGAAGTTATACTGGATACCATATCCACAAAAGACCTAAAACAGTCACGATATGGTCACAGGGGCAAACTAAGAACAATATTCTCATTAGGGTCTTTCATATTAAGTGTTGGATATCTTCATTAAGGTCAAGATATTCATGACATAAACCTAAGGTTAAATCATTTCAGTATATAAAAACATGGATTCAAATCTTTTGTTATCGGCGTTTAAATTAATTTACCAGGGGTGCGTTTTTTTTTACCTGAATCTGAAACATTCAGCGAATCAGAATCATGTTTCAACCATATAAAAATGTAATGTTCCAACAAACTGGTTAAGGTTATGATTTCAATTTGAATCATTGGTCTCTTATATTTCAAATGATTCGAAATTGAGTTTCTGTTTCATTTAAAAAAAACGCTGAAACATAAAAACGGTCTGGAATCATGTTTCCGATTCACGTGAAAAAACGCACTCCTTATTTCGTCATATGTACAATATCATATGATCATTTAAAATTATATTATGCGTTTCCGCCTCTGTATTTATTATACGTCAAAGGAGAGAATTATTCCACGTTAAGGTAATGTTTTACATTAAGCAAAAGCGATTTACACTTTTGTCTGCCCCTGAATAACCCTAATGATTTTGTCTTCTTTGAAGAACCACACCATTTGGTTTTTGATTGTCATTAATCACAATATTTAGTTTACAATATAATACAATAAGCCCCAGTGTTGGGGCAGCCAGGGTATAGAAATTGGTCGTTCGGTGTCTCTGCCTGCAGCTAAAACCCTGCCAAATACAAATATGCGTCCGTTTGTTGTGCGGGATGTATAAATACTCGGCCACCTCGAGAGAAGCCGGGATTAATTAATATATAATTATAAGCTGCTCGGTTATTCCGCAAGGGGTAGAACACATACAGGGCTTCCTTAGGTTGGACGAGATGAACAAATTTTCAAATCGTCTCGGATGGGAACGTAACCGGTGTGTCCCGTGTCTAGGGAATAACACTCCTTCAGCAAGATCCCTTTGCAACACTAGAAATGAGTGGTCCATTGCAGGCCAGTTGCCCTAGCTTAATTTCTCGCCACCACTCAAACAATTTGGACATCCCGGGGCTAGAACATTTCCCTGCATGGGTGGCCCAATTGTTTTGATTACTTTTTCTAGAGCCGAATATGTATGGAATATTTGGCGCCCTTAAGCAACAATCGCTCAATCAACCAATTTAATTTGTATAAGACAATAGTTTGTAAGCTTTATTGATAGTATGTGAAAGAAGGCTTAATTTTTATTGCAAGTGAAACAACTAACTGCAAAGTGGTCCTATCTCCTTTAGAGCATGTACAAATAAAGATTTAAAAATATCTTTCATTTCGAATACACATGTAGAAGGTGTACAGTAAATCTGGTGTCCAATATTTTGACCAATCAATGAATTTTGCATTGATGTCATACCAGGCAACTTCTGGAGACAAAACATTGATTTGAGCAGTATTTTAGAAAAAGAAAAAAAATACCTGTCAATTAGACTGCCTTTACATTTATTTCTGTTTGCTTAGAAAAAAGACGTAAATTGAATCGTTCTTCCTCAGACAACTTCAATATATGGAAAAATTTTAGATGTTTATTATCTTAACAGCCTCATCAACAATTCTTAGAAATAATTGATTCTTTTTGTGTTGACGTTTTGAAGTACCCTTAATTATATAAGTAGCTTATTAGATCATTATACATGAATTTTTAATAGGTTTCAATGACGTAAAGACAAATTATGATCAACAATCAATACATGGCTTTCAGTTACATGACATCGAACAAATAATCTAAAAATGGGTGTTTATTGAAACCGAACGCATGCTGGTAAAACAAAATATGATGTTGTCGATGTGACAATACCAACATCAATTGTTGCTTCTAATGACAAGATCTTTATTGAACTAAGGAGTATTCTTATGGTCGTAAATGAGAACTTTAAAAAATTGACTGGTTCTTTCCCATAATTCCAGGTTACAGAGTACCCTCATTGTAGCAAGATTTATTTAGTCTGCGAACCAGTCCATCATAACATTCATTTAATACCCTTGCTGCAATGGTTTTATATCCATTTGCACATCATCACAATATACCTGTTATTTCTAGAGATTTTGCTTCACAGCATAAAATTTATATCGTTTGGTTTTTTTAACGATTGAATAAAACATGACAATTAATATAGCATTTACTGCATGCTCAGTATGTTAGAAATAAATTTTAGATAAAGAAAATTGATGTATAATGTTAACAAGAAAAAAACATAAAATTATATGATTTTTTTTTTAAATTTAAATGACATAGTAAATCATTTTAAACATATTTAAAGAAATGCAATTCTAATTTTTCTCTTATAGACTATGAAAGAAAAAATGTCTGCCGTTTTCTTATAGAATATTGTTTATTTTGTAGACTAAAAAACATGCAATCAAGTTGCAATGTTACTTTTAACAATCTCGATGTATTTTAAGCTGAGCCCCGTTTTTAATTGTCTACGGGAATTTTACATTATAAAATCAGCCATATGTTTGCAGGAAGTGTCTTTTTGTGCGCGCTAGCTCGAGATCGGCAGTACAAATTGTCAACGCTGCGTAATAGTTAAGTGATAAAACTAGGATAACATAAGGTGCAAAAATGGTTTGAGACGCACCTGAATGGAATTTTATAAATAATTCTACTTATATGAATCGCGATAAAAGGTTCCAAACACAAGAAATGTTTATAAGTTACTTTACCTAGGTCAAGCTTGAGCGCTCCCTCAAATAATAAAGATGGCCGACTCTCAATGTTAAATCTCCGAGAAATGCATTGGCAGATAAGAGTTAATCGTTATTTGTGGAATTATTCTTTCGTTTAGTAAAATAGATACAAAGGCAGATATGCACCTATAATTTAATCAGCTCGAAAATCACACTCCACAAAACTCTGACATAGAGTATAATTACTACTTGTATCATCTTCACATGCTTCAATTCCTCAATTTTCGTCTAACTGTTCCATATTTGAACAGACAGATAATTCTCTCAAATGTTTCTATTCGAGGTTAACATAGTTTCAAAGTCTATCATACCGGTTCGAAGCAGGACAATACAACGCTGTAGAAATAATAGTCATTACCACGACGTTCGTTTTGGACTATAATTTAAACGACCTTGTTTCTACGGAGGGGGTGGACAGGGGGGTCTCCAATTCCCGCTTCCCTACCCCTCATCTACCGCTTCCCTCCCCCTCAACTCCCGCTTCCCGCCCCCCCCCTTCTCCCGGGCTCCCGCCGCCCCCCCTATCCACCCCCTCTCTACGGGTAAGAGAAAAACTCCACTGTAAAGTTCATATCTGACTCATGTTAAAGATTGTAACCAGAAACGCACATTGAGTCCATTATCTCCACTTCTCGAAGGTTGAGCCGGGGAAAGAATAGGCACTGGGTATCTCCGTCAATGAGGCACTTGTCCTCTAATAGGGGCGTCCCTGATTGTGGGGGATGTATAAATTCACAATCCGTCCAGAGGGAGACGTTAAATATTCCCCGTGTTTAGGGAATGCCACGTTCTAAGCACGCTAAAGACCCCTTGTAACAGCTCTTTTTGAGTGGTCCGTAGGCGACTAGTTACAAGGCTAAATTTTCCGCCCCTATCCAACCCGCAATTTTTCCAGTGGCAGTCTAAAAGTCCCTCCCTTACCG
>JAULBM010048419.1:0-10599 GCA_032357055.1 Geukensia granosissima | reverse complement strand
GCATTTTTTGTGCCAAATTTAACATTTTTTTTAAAAAGGGGTTTAATGGTTTAAAAAATGGGATTTTGCAGGAGATAAGAAATTTTCATTTTCGTCCGATTTTGATGGGTTTTTTTTCATTTTATTCCTCTCAATGAGAGCTTTTGGTTTATGTCAACGGATTTTCTCTATCTTGCACCGTTTTCGAGCTAAAAGGGGTCAAAGTAGTGGGGGGAGGGGGAAGACAAATTTCCTTTAATATGGAAAAATTTTATTTTTAATCCGATATTGATGGGTTTGTTTCCAAATGATTCCTCATGAAAAAGGCAACAAAACTTACAAGAAGCATTTTTTTGTGGCTTTTTCCAATTTTTGTATAAAAGGGGTCAAAGGGTTAAAAAAAATGCGAATTTGCAGATGAGAAATTTAATTTTTCATCCGATTTTGATGGGATTTTTTGCATTTGATTCCTCTCAATGAGAACTTTCAGTATTATGTCAACAGTTCTTCTCTGTCTTTTACCGTTTTCCAGTGAAAAGGGGTCAAACTAGTGGGGGGGGAATTCAATTTCGTATAATAGGGAAAAATTTTATTTTGAATTTGATTTTGATGTTTTTTTTTCCAAATGATTCCTCATAAAAAATTCAACAAAAGTTACTCCAAGCATTTTTTTGAAGCTTTTTCAGATTTTTGTATAAAAGGGGTTAAAGGGTTAAAAAATGTGATTTTGCAAAAGATACGAATTTTTTATTTTTCATCCGATTTTGATGGGGTTTTTTGCATTTGATTCATTTCAATGAGAACTTTCAATAGTATGCCAACAGATTTTCTCTATCTTTTGCCGTTTTTGAGTTAAAAGGGGGGGGGATTCAATTTTGTATAATATGAAAAAAATTTATTTTTAATATGATTTTGATGGTTTTTTTTTCAACTTATTCCTTATGAAAAAATTAACAAAGAAAAACCAGTTTTGAGGATAATATGAGTTAAAATGATCTTTTATCCAGTCATATCACTGTGTCAAGCATTTTACTGTGTCCAGCTCCATACTGTGTCCAACACTTAAATGTGTCAAGCACATTATTATGTCCAACAAAATACTATGTCCACACTTACTCAAAGGGTCTTTTGTTCATCTTTCGCATTTCAACATGCTGCGGTCGTATCATGTTGCGCTTGCGAAGCACCTCTGTTTTTCTTTGGTCGCATCGGGGGAGCAGAGATCTAATTTTAATAAGATTGAACTTTTTTAGAGTGTGTGCGGCTGATCTTTAAAATGTGTACAAATCTCAGATATATCTGACACAAGAAATCAATTATCTATCTTTGACTGACATTGTTCATACTCACCCATAGAATTTCATATTATGTTTATTGAATAGAAGGTGTTAGTATCTACAACATCTGAATTAATTGCTTAATGAAAATTTTCTCAATATGCACAGAACTTATGATCATAAGGCCAAAAAAAAATATGTGTGTTTCCTATTACATAAAATTTCGAAATAGGTAGGTAGGTGATTTATTTATTTTTTTTTAATTTATTTATTATTTTAGATATATTAAAACTGGTCACAAGATCTCCTACGAGCAAATTCGGCTGAGCCTCAGTACTAGTATTGCAGGTAACAATGAGTTTGTAGCCTTTAGGTAATTCCCCATGGCTTTCATTGAAGACTTCAAGCAGGGTACGTCGATTTTAAGGCAAAGTATGCTGTTTTTTGTAGTGGTCAGGTGTTGACACTTGTTGATTCTGACGGCTAGTAAACTCGTTGCGGCTAACGTACGCCGCTATTGTTGTTGCGTTATACTAAACTACGGACCCATATACGGAAAACTATGCTTTTTCCGGAATTTTATTTTTTCACCAAAAATCGTAAAAAAAGTTTAGGGTCGGGATTTTGGACCAAAAAAATTAGGGAGGGTCGGGTAACCGGAAACATATTTTTTTTGGCCTAACTGATCTTAACACCCTCCAAAAATAATAATACCACGTTCCAATGCAATTTCCCAAAAGTTCACACTTGACAAAATAATTATAACCAACAATAAGAATATTGGTGAAACCACTCAGTGTGAACTCGAATAAGTGCGAAACCACCTAGAGTGAACCAGGATTTAGGCGAAAACACTCAGGTGCAAACTTGGTAAAGGGCGAAACCACCCATAACCCAATCAATTTTGCCCGAACAACAATATGTACATATTAAATCAGTTGAAACCAAACATGGAACAGCTGTACAATTCATGATCTTCAGAAAGATAATTCTCCAACATCTATGGGGACATAGTTTAATATAGGAACCTAAGGCAATATGTTTCATTTTGAGGTTAAACAAACACATATGTTTTGGTATATTAATATTATAATTTTTTTATATATATTTATATGATTTATAACTGAGTGAATACTTACAGTAGATGACACTGAAGTCCTGTTTTTCAGTTTTCTTGTGTTGTCAAATCTGTTTGGGGATATAGAAAAGATAAGCAATGGATCATATCAGAAATGCATCATTACAAGAACGTCATTGTTCTGGTTGGTTTTCATTGGCCAAGACGTCATTTATAATAACGATGAGTTTTCTGATAAGGGAAGTTGAATTTCTGAATTGGTCCATTGTATTCTAGATTTTAACCACCCCAGGAGGTTATTTGACCACTTTCTAATTCACTCTGAATTACCTCCCTTGATTTATAGCTACGGCTATCAGCTCTATTAGATCCTATGGGAGTACAACTAATCCTCTTGTATATTGTTCCAATAAACAACCTCACCTCTGCAACAGATAAAGAAAATAGACTAATGTTGGCATAGTCGTAGTTATTAATCAGAGGAGTTAACTATGACACAATTGGAAATAGTCTAATTGATTTTGGCATTATTAATTATTGAGCTTTATATGGCAAGTTTGTTGAAGAAGTACAGAAACGGGTTGTTTTTCTGGTAGACCTGTATACATATGGTTTTAAAAGATTTCAAAAACTTAATTTCTTATTAGCTTTGGATTTTACATGAGCATTTGAATAAATTTAAAGTAATGATCTGGTAAGAAAAATGTTGTTATGCTCCTTTAAAAATTCTTAATTGTCAATATTCTATTACAGCCTATTATAGCTCTGACACTAGGACTAAAAGGTCATGTTAGCTTCTCGGAGGGGGAGGGGTTCAATTGCATGAAATTACGTATTTCAGTGGCACATCCCTATCACAATTTAAAGAAATGGTCTGGTAAGGCAAAATTTTCTATGCTTTAAAAATTATGAATTGTCAAAATTGTACTGCAGCTTATTTTAGCTCACAAGGTCTAAAAAATCATATTGGCTTTTGTCATCATTTTGTGGCTGTCGTCATCAAGAGTCTGTTTACTTTTGAAATTTCAATTTCTCTTTCTCACCCACTAAGTTGATTCAGTTCGCTGCTCCAGAGCTTGTGCTTCTATCAGGGTTCATTGATTGAGGGTTACAGCGATGACAGAAATGCTACTGAGTCAAATAGTTTCTCGGGGAAAGATTAAGTCATCACTCCTGAAATTTTTCGGTAGCCGTTATGATTTGGTTGACCGGTACGAAATATCCATTTCACAAATGACAATGGATATTTTCCTATTGTGTTTGCAAATCTGTTCCCATACCGGTTGTGATTAACATTTATTATGACTATACTCAGCTTTGTCTACGGAATATCACGGAGGGTGCCACCAGTGAGACAGGAGTTGCTTACCCTTCCGGGGTACCTGAACTCATCCTGGTCTTTGTAGGGTTCGTGTTACTCCAGCTTTTCTGAATAGCTTGATCTGGATTAAAGTGGTGTGGATAAAGTTAATCCGAATTAACCGGAATTGAGTCTGAAAGCAGTTAATCAAGATTCACATTGGTAGTGTAATAAATGTAATAAATGTAATACAAAATACCAATATCAATTGATACACTGTATGGCCATTTCGTTGATTGACAACTCGTCAGCAGTCAATTTATCAAGTCCTTGTGTAATGGTAAATGCGATTGAAGAGAAAATTCAAAGCCTGGTTTTTAATTTGACAATGTTACGGCAATTAAGCTATGGATTTTAAATGGCAGAACTTGAGACAAAGTGTACTAAAAATCAAGCAAACAACTATGAATGTTGCGCACCCTACCGAAAAAAAATCGGTGTTGAACTGACGGGGGGGTGTCCAGAAATGTAGGCAGTCCCTGCCTATTGAAAGATACTCGCTGCATTGTTCGTTTCCAATCCGATATTTGTCATTTCAGAGTAATGAGGAAGACGTTTTCCTGTTGTGCCATAATGTAGGCCTTTTGCGGCACAACCTTTTTGCGTCATTACTCCTTTTCGCCAGGTTACGTTTAGATTTTAGTAATGTTTGCATCTAAAAACACAGATAAATTTATATTTGATATTGTCTCAGTGCTACATAAGATGCGTATTATGGTTATTTATTCAATTTACTAACCTTTATTTGGCGCAAAAGGTTTTTTTCTGGCGGAAAAGGACTACACGGAAATTTATTTTTTAATTTGGCACAATTAAACTACGATTTGTTATCCAATTGGCGTAAAAAAAATGTGCCCGGTTTTATGGGATTAAAACTCAAGGCAGAGAAAGTGAGTTGCCTGTTTTTGGTTTACTCCTCAACTTCACAGGAAGATGTCCTTCTTTTTCTGTGAAACGGATATTCCATATCGGCCGACAAGATTGTGGTGTGGATTGTGAAGAGAAAGGCTCGTTAAGTCCCGTTTTAGGCCCAAAGAATTTGGCTAGAAAATGAAAATTGGCTAATATCTATTATTTTAAATTCATGGCATTGAATAATGTATATGAAAAGAAAATCCAGCAGAATTTTTAGTTTAATTAGTTCTACAATGATCACATAACACATAGAAAATGCTTTAAATGTGAAAATACTTAGAAATTAATTAATTTGATGCAATATTTGATACTATTTTGTCGATTTTAATATAGATCGCACAAAAACATCACAACCAAACTTTGCGCAATAAAGGATCTATTAAGGACGATGTTTGTTTAAAATATCTTCGTGATGTTTTTGTGCGATCATATCTATTTTGAACAAAACACTTCCAAAAATGGAGTATTTTTACCTAAAATGTTAAATTCTTGTCAAGATAGTCAAATATACCCTTTCATTTTGTCGAAATGACGAAAAGTTTACAAGAAAAATGAATGAATTATTAAAACACGATTATTAAAGAGCATTTTCACACAATCTAAAATTTGGGCCAAATATGGGGCATAACGTACCTATTCCTTTATGGAGTGATGACTTCAAAGACTGAGTTCAGAGCTCAAATAATACTGCCAATGAACGGGAAGCTGACCATTGGAAAGTTGAAGACATTGCGTTAATGATATAGTTTTGTTTGAAGCCTCCCTTTATTGTCTCATTCGAGATTAAGATCAGGATATAAGACAGACCTGGGAGTGTCTGTTGCATCATTAATTTTATTTGGGTAGATGAGGTGAAGATAACCACCCAGTCGGATAAAATTAGACTGATAATCACCTTATCGTCAATTGTACAGTAAGAAAATATTACAGATATAACGGAAGCTAAGATTTAAGATTTGGGCTTACTTTCTTCTTATTTTCTGTGATAGCCCTTGAAGATAGACGAGTGATGAAATAGATGGGCGAGTAGAGGATCATAACCGAAGAAAGTCTGCCTCAAAAGTGAAGAAATAGATGGAAGAGGAGTGAATGATATATGTTTTCATATAAAATTATAAGAAATTATTTGTGAAATGTCAACATTGCAAACAAAAGGAAGGAGATATCATTATTTTGCCTGTGTGTGTTATATTAAAAACATATTAGTCTGTTAATAAAGACAAAGATCATTTGTGTTTTATAAGGTAATTATATTTTAGATTGTCTGATTAACAAAAAATCGGTGTTCAGCATTTTATAATTTTTCCAAAATAATATGATATTGAATTCGGTTTCCAGAGGCTAAATGAAATATTAAAATTCGTCTTTGGAGTTTATTTTATGTCTTGTGTTATAGATTTATATTATGTGCAAAGTGCGGCTGGAGGATATGTTGACTTACAGACAGCAAATATAGGACGTCATTGGCCATTAAAGTTCAATAGGCGTTCCCTGTTCGCATCTAGTATAAAAGTTAACTTTGCTTCGCAATGTTAATTTGTAAGGAATTATGATTATTTTAACAATCATCATGATTCTAATTTCTGGAAGGTTATTTATCTTTGCATTATGTATAATACATTCTCCATCACAAACAAAACTTGTCAACGAGTTGATTTCATTCACTTCGTCTAGTACAAAAGAGAAGACGCTAACGACAACGGTAAGTGTAATTAGTATAGATCAAAAGACAAGCGTTGTTAATAGTGGAGTGAAACAGAAAACGCAGACAGATAGCCAATATTCTGACATGAACAGCAATAATATTCACACAGACGTAGATTATACGTTTAATACAGTTGCAACAATTTCAAAAGATATGGTTTCAGAAGGGATCACTGTAAACAGAAAAGATCTTATTAAAATATCAACTGTAGGTTTTCCAACTTCCGAACATCGTAACTCTTTGATAGTGAGCTCAATGTCTACTTATCCATCTCATGATTACAAAAAATCTACACGTATTTCGAGAACCTTAAATAATCAACAGCAGAACTCTGCACGCCATGGTGAAATTACTGACAGTACCGCACACACAACACTTGGAATTACAAAGGGTGCGGAAGACATTTGGACCGGACAAAATAACAATTTGGGATCATCAACCATGACAGATATGCGCAGAATGCTGGCATCTGAAGTGATAACAACAACGGTTCAGTCGGACGACGGACAAACAAGTATGACAGAGAATGCAAATCTAAACAATTTATTTGATAATGACCTTGCTCAGAGTACAGCAAATGTAGCTTTGTGACCAAGTTAAAAAATCACTATTGTCATTGGGTTGCATCCAAAAAAAGTTTGATTTACAAAAATAAATTCTGTGCGGAATGTCACAATGTTAAACAATACAGCTATTTCAAAGTAAAAGTAATTTTTGATAAAATATTGAATGGGAACAATTTTCTTAATCAATCGGCAAATCTCACATTGCAAGCAACTGGATTTTCGGCCGACAAACATTATGAGCTTATCCCTCCAGAAAATATTCAGACTCGATTCTGTTTGAAGCATGGTCCGTACTCGTACAAATCGGCAGAATGTCAGCAATATCCGTTTAATCCTGTTATTTTGACAAATCTGGTAATGCTAAGGAACCAGTTCTGTGCACCAGATGGTGTTCAAACATTTTGCTTTGGCCCACATGCAGACGATTCTTACATTTTCACCGATCCACAGTATGATCTTTATCCACTGACAGTGTTGTTTTCGTTTATGGACGCAGACGAAACACACAGATGCATACAATCGGTAATTATAATTAAATTACTAGTATAGATCAATATATGTTCATATGTATTTCTTGGTACAGCAACCATTTGATTTTTGCAGGGAATGGACATGAAAAGAAGGCAAAAAAATTAAAAACATTAGAATTATGTTAAAACTTGTCAGGATACCAGACTCCAATTCATTGGTCAACTGTATCAAGACAATATAGTTAAGGGGGGATCAGGAAAAAAGTCGAATAAAATATACGTAATAAAACGTTGTGTTCCCAAAATGTCTAATCCCAGAATTGCTGATGAAAATGTTTATTTCCAAATGTCTAAAAAGGAAAAATGGTAATAAAAGGAACAAAATGCAATATTTATTGAAGATATGAATTTTCATTTATATTTTTTTATCAAACAAAATTACAATAAGTTTTTATGAGGTTTTCAAGTTAATTTTCATTATTATTTTTTAATTAAGATTAAAAGACTGTTTATGATTTCTACAATTAATAGATTAAAAGAGCAATTAATTATTCACTCAACATGAAAAGAATCAGCTCTTATCAGTTAAGTCATCATACCTTTACGAATTACTCAAATACTTAATTAGATTCTTACTATGAAATCATTGCATAAGATATTAAGGTTGCAACAATGAATAATTGATGAAAAAGGTCTAACACTAAAAGAACACATATACATTTAAAAGATCTCACAAATACAATGAAATCTTATATTCGCACTATTCGCCATCAATTATCAAAGAGAAGTTATACAGAAAAAATATAATAAAAAAGCATGATTAGGAAATAAACCAAAATATGACTTGTTAAAACAGGTAAAGTAAACTGATATGAGTTTTTATGCAATTATGGTAAGTTTCCCCTGATTTATTGTCAAAACGGTGATAATATTTGATTTGTTTGGATCTTTTACTATGTTTGAATCTTACACTTCCTATGTTTTTGGCACTAATTCTACTGATGAAAGCTTACTCCAGAAACATTCACAGTATCAATTCATTTAAGTACATTGAAATGTTTGAAAATGGAAAAACTGAAAAAACTAAAATTTCTAAAATCCTGGTGTTTCATTATTTTTTGTATCAGAATAACAAAAATAAATAACATAGAGATAAAAAGGGCTATTAAAAGTCTACAGTTAATCAAATCATGTACAAAATGCATTAATACTTCACACAGTCCTTAGTATAATAGTAAAATAGTAGTAAAATAGCAAAAATAAAAAAGAGGTTTCTGTAAAATTGGGCTTGGGTAGGGTTACTAGTATTTCTTTAACATTTGATGTTCAATGAAATAGAAAAAAACAAGACATGTTTTTAAAAACCATGATAATCATCTTTCAAAAAGAACTCAATTTTTATGATTTAATGTATGTTCGCATTTATTAAATAGAAAAAATTATTAAATGTCCATCGAACGTTAACAGAAATCCATAAAATTGGACTGATCTTCCTATTTTGGCCAATAGCGTGTCTGATAACGGTAAATCTAGGAATAAAACAAGGTAGATCCACATATTAAAATATAACAACATAATACAAAGAAATTCTACATAATAACTCAGATGGTTGGAATTTATAAATATGGGTAAATGTAAAAATACAATCGTCGAAATTTTGAAGTTAAGATGATGACGGACACAGTTAGATACGCTAAGATAATATGTAAACTTATTTTGTTTTTGTTTACTTGATATTTGTGAATATCTAACTATCAAAATCCCGATAACATATACTAATTCTGCATTTTTCTATTTATTTTAGGATGGTGATATATGTTCTTCAGAACCATTATACACAAACTATCCAGAAAAGCTAAAATTGTATGTGAAATCAAATGCTACCTTAGGTCATGAATTGATTCATCAATTGGCCAAAATCACCGCCTGGTCATATATAATTACAAATGAGACTTTAGTTACATCAATGTCGGTATACCTTTATCAAGAAAATGCGACCTATTTTGCTATTCAGTTAAATGTAGTGGTTTTGAAGGCTTTGTACAGGGATGAAGTTTTTAGATATAAATCTGGTCTTGAAAAAATGAAACGAGAAATAATGATAGTGATGAAAACAAATAACAATAGTATTCATTTCAAGACAGAGAGTGTCAGCGTGAATGAAATCGCATATATAGGTGGTTTTATACCCTATATCTCGTATGTTCATATTAAAGAAATAAACGATAACATAAATTCGTCACTGGAAATTGAATCGTTCTGTCAAGACATGATCCTCAAGTCTGTTCTGTATGATTATGTTCCACAAAATATAAAGATAGTGTGGTTTAAATGTACATCACAAACGTCCTTACCTTCGTCAACAGCTACTAAAAATCTACAAGGTACAATAATAACGTACGTAGGGACATCTGTCTCAGTTGTAGCATTGTTGACATCGATTGTTCTCCATAGGAAATTGAATATGGCACAAAATGTTGCTGGCTCTAATCTAGAAAACCTTAGTGTAACTCTGCTAGTGGCAAATGTGTTGTTTTTAATTGGAATCGGTGCAAATGACAATTCATTGGTATGTTCAGTTATCGGCATACTTTTACATTACTCTTGGTTGGGTGTGTTCACATACAAATCAATTGCTGTTATCCCAGACAGGAACAAAGGAAAACAAAAATATATCTGACAACACTGGGATTGGTGTTTCCTCTTTTGTTTGTTGTCCCATTAAATTTAATGCACCATTTAAAAATCGTGCAATACTCCACCACTTTAATTTGTTTCCCTACTGGATTTCCAGTAAACTTGATCTTTGTTTCTGGACCAATCATTCTTTCGATTATTGTCAACACAATTTGTCTCTTGGTCATTATCGTCTATGTTTCTGGCCAAAAAAACATCACCAAGAATCTCCGTAAAACGCAATCGTACCAAGGCGTTGAAATTTATTTGAGATTCTGTCTGCTTACTGGTATATTTTGGTCCAGCGGTATTCTAGCCGTAGTATTAAGGAGCCCCATACTCGAGGAAATATTCATCATCTTTTGCAGTTTGCATGGATTACTTATTGTTGTAGCAAACCTCACAACCCGACAGTTTATAAGGAGGATTCGTACATCCCGCCAGTATGTTCTGTAAACTTGTTTATCATATCAAGAAGCATATATGTACTTTGACTCCGAGATATTGTGATAACGGACTTTATAAACTTGGATGTTTCATAATGCATACATTCCAATTACAACAAATTGGTCT
>JAULBM010048387.1:0-10600 GCA_032357055.1 Geukensia granosissima | reverse complement strand
AAGGCTGTTATAGGATTGATTATAGAGTCTGAGGGGTAAGTAAGGCTTTTATTTTAGTATTTGATAGTGGGGGGTTGTTTATATTAGAAATATTTACCAAACTTTTTTATTACCTGTATTATTAGCTAACCTGGCCCAAGGTTCATGTGAGCTATAACTGTCACTTGGCGTCTGTCATTGTCGTTAACAATTAGAACAAAATCTTCTCCTCTGATACTACTGAATGGATTTTGATGCAACTTTGTATGATTGCTTCGATTTTTGATCCCTTGAAAAAACATGGCTGCAGTTGATAAAAATAGAACATACGGGTCTAACAAAAGATTTTCGCATATATCTCAAAAACTGTTACCCAATTTCTGACATAGGGTAAATGTGATCAGCATGATGAAATTTATCTGTGGTGAAATTTTTGTGGAAATCTCTTATCTCTTGTAGGAGTTATGGCCCTTTTTAGACGTTTCTTAGCTAATTTTGAAGTGAAAGTTTTAAAAATCTTCTTCTGTGAAACTACATGTACTCAATGGATTTAGATGAAACTTTGTGTGATTGTTCCTTAGGGGTATTCTTCACAAAGTTTGTGCTTCTTTTTTTGATCTGTTAAAAAAATGGCTGCCATTGATAAAAATAGAACATAGGGGTCTGACGAAAGATTTTCGCATATATTTCAAAAACAGTTAACTTTAGTTCTGACATTGGGTAAAAGTTCAGCATGATAAAATCTGTCTGGAAAAAATTTTTGTTGAAATCCCTTATCTCATGTAGGAGTTATGGCCCTTTTAGACGTTTTTTTAGCTAATTATGAAGACAAAGTTTCAAAAATCTTCTCTGAAACAACTGAAAGGATTTGGATGAAACTTTGTATGATTGTTCCAAAGGTTATTCTGCACAAAGTTTGTGCTTCGATTTATCCGTTGAAAAACATGGCTGCCATTACTTAAAATAGAATATAGGGGTCTGACCAAAGATTTTTCGCATATATCTCAAAAACCATTAACTTAAGCAAAAATCTGACTAAGGATAAAAGTGTTCAGCATGATGAAACTTATTTGTGGTGAAATTTTCAAGGAAGTTCCTTTACTCTTGTTGAAGTTATTGCCCTTTCTGGACATTTTTATCTTTTCTAATTATTTATTAATAATGATTTATTATTTAATTAAAGATTAATTATTAATCTTTTTCATTAACACCATTTTAAATTTTTTTAGTACCTTTAGGTTTGCTTTAAAATATTTATAAAAAAGATAACTCCACCCTGAAGGAGGTATGCTGTTTCTCTCACTCTGTCTTCCAAAACAAATATTAATCACGTTTCCATCAGCAACTACATATCACAGCCACTCTTGCCCCGCTAACTGAATCCAGTCCTTCTATAAATATGATACTGGTTGTCTTCTTGATTTTTTTCAGCAAATATACATCTATAATTAGATGCTTCTAGTCATTTTATTTTCTTGCTCATTATATGGTTATTTACCTCTTAATGAAAAATGTCATTACAATTCAAATATTTAATAAAGAATGAAAGCTTTATAATCAAAACTTGTTCTTGCAATGTTGTTAAATATTCAGACTTTGGTTTAGGTGACAAAGTATGAAATCATATAAAAGATTTGTCGATCAGAAAAGTGATTGAAGCAGTGATGAATTCAGGGAGAGTTATTTTTTACAAGGTGGTTTCATTGTATATCATGATTTGACATAATATATATTTTTGATATCATTATTTTTATTTTATATCTATATATCTTTAATAAACAATCATCAGTGCCTAGAACAATTTTTTTTTTTGTTTATATTATGCAAGTTATTAGTACAGGAGTTAATTTGATTTAAGCAGTGTTGGTTAGACTAGTATTAATAACCCACATGAGAGATATCCAATGTGCATTAACCAAAAAAGCAAGTAAGACTAGAAAAAGAGACAGAAAACAAAGAACAAAGGCTTGGTCTCATTGAACTCCTTTACAAAACAGGAGTAGGATATGCGTCCAACTGTCCAGTGTAAGGCTTCCGTCGTGTAGCCCTGGATGTCCAAATTATTGACATTCGGGTGATAAAATTCAAAATATTGTTAATTTTTATCAAATCAGGAAGAAATTTCACGAACTGTTATGTTAACAAGGAATAAAGCCAGATGCTCTGGAAACAACCTCTCTGTCCTGTATGTGGCACCTATTGTGGAATCCCTTAGCTATAATTTAATCTTTATAGATAAATTACACTGCAACCATGGTCGTCTGGTCATCCACATTGTATACTTTGGTTTAACTTGACTGGATTTTGTTCCAGTACAATAGCAGATTGTCCAACCCACATGTTCTTTGGTTTTCATATATATATTTGGCTGTTTTTATTTGCTGGTGCAGTTATGGCGGTGTTTTGTGTTTTTGTAGTACAGAGTTTCCAATGCTTCCTTAAATGCACAAACCTGTACCTAATACCTACATGTAATTTAACTTAACTTCCACAAACCTGTACCTGCTATTCCTCCCTAATACCTACATGTTATTTAACTTAACTTTCACAAACCTGTACCTGCTATTCCTCCCTAATACCTACATGTTATTTAACTTAACTTCCACAAACCTGTACCTGCTATTCATCCCTAATACCTACATGTAATTTAACTTAACTTTCACAAACCTGTACCTGCTATTCCTCCCTAATACCTACATGTTATTTAACTTAACTTCCACAGATTATTTATCAGGAAATGAGGTTGTTTACCTCCTATTTTATTTTTTTATCACATCGATTTTTGGGTGTGCCATACTAAGCTATCTTCAGGCACACATTCAATATTCAATACTCCTCACTAATGTTTGTATCTTGAACAGAGTGTTTCACAAGAAGTGGTCAAATTGATTTTGTGTGTTTTACATGATGAAAAGGTTTTCATTGTTATCATAATAGCACCTATCTGTTATCTGCTATTCCTCCGAAAAACATTGATGGAATTCAACCAAACTTGCGCAGCTTGTTCTACAGTTGATGTTGCGCATTTAATATTTTTTTATATGGCATGACACTGTTGATAAGTTATCTTTGTTATATTATGGCTCACTAGTCAATGAAAGCAGGTAACACAAATCTACTCATGAAAGACTCAATCTTAAGTGATTATTTTTAAATAATTTTGTAGTAGCTGAAACAGAGGTTGTGTTACATGCGTGGCTGAAGTTACTTCAGGAAATTTATGACCGACTCTACGACCTAGTTGGGCAGCCAGAATAACAGTTTCCCAAATGAGATGGATCTTTTTCTAGTGCAGTAGCAATTTACATTGGACATCACCTTGCTTTCTCCACCTGGAGGTTGAATCAGTTATATTACCTTGTTTAAAGTTGTGATCTTAAACTTTATACATATATCTAATATTGTTGAATATTAAATAACATCAGAGTGTCCCCCAAATACACTTGATAAACAATGTCTGGAACATGTTCTTTATGGCGGGTGTATTTGATGAGGCAGGAACGTCTCACAACACATAGGTCCAAGTTCACCAGTATTTGTGGAGTTCGCATTGTTCTTTATGGCAGGTGTATTTGATGAAGCAGGAACGTCTCACACCACATAGACCCAAGTTCACCAGTATTTGTGGAGCTCGCATTGTTCTTTATGGCGGGTGTATTTGATGAAGCAGGAACGTCTCAATCTAACACCACATAGGCCAATGTTCACCAATATTTGTGGAGTTAGCACTGTCGAGCTCGGTATATAGTTTTGCAGTTCTTCGAACTGTCGAGCTCGGTATATAGTTTTGCAGTTCTTCGAACTGTCGAGCTCGGTATATAGTTTTGCAGTTCTTCTACATTACATTTTGTCTTTTCGTGGGTTTGTTGTGTCTGTCAAGTTGTTACTTTTGATTGTAATCACTTTATCACCAATTATTCTTTTTCTAAATTGTCACTTAAATATATGCAACTTCAATGCTGAAAAAAATTGATGGAAGATTATTGGAGTTTATTTATATAAATCACTAAGATAGAGGAGTCATCATGGCTTGTTCCAGAACCAGTTTCTATACCTGGTAATAGCTTTTATGCGTCCTTTCTCAAGAATTTCTGTCAATAGAATTAAGACCAATAGTTTTGATAAAATAGGTAAATGATATAAAAACCTCCAGATTTAAAATAAATTCAATAACGATCTTTTTGAACAACAACACATATTACCACATATTTTTCCTAATCCTAATCATTAAACTTATTAACTAAAAAGCATTGCCGCTGTCATCAACAATTCATACAGAGAATCTTTGGCTTCCTAGAAAATTTATTACGGAAGAATTAAGCCCCATTAAATAACTATTAGTTCCAATATCATACTGTGTATTTAGTTGTTTTTCAGATTCCAGGAGAGATTATAGAAGAACTTAATAAATGTCGAGATTAATTTTTTACAATAGGATTCCATAGAAATATCACGTTCGAGGTGACAATCAATGAGACAATACCTTAAGTATGGCGGTATATACAAATAGTGTAGTCATAGCAACATATTTTACCATTGTCTAAAACCATTGATTTCTCTATAATATTAACAATCATTTTGATGAAAATGTAAATTTATTGTAATCACTTCTTCACTTCAATGTACAATTTCAATAATGACAGTTTTGAAGTTTATTAAGGTAGAGGCGTCTATCATACGTCTCTGATTAAGGTAGCGGAATTATCTCGACTAGTTACAGGACCAGTTTCTACAACTGGTGAATGCTGATTTGTCCTTTATCTTATATTGTTGTTTACTAGTATAATATAAAGGTTAATTTCAATGGTTAAATTGCACCTTAACATTTGACCTATAAAAATTGTGTCTTAATATGTTAGTGTATCTGTGTCCTCAAATGTAAGGGTGTATGTCTCTATAATTAAGGGTATATGCGGTTTGTTGTGTTATGTTGTGTGTCTTGATTTCTAAGGTAGTTTTCTGGATATCCGAAGGTTTACTTTTCTTGATATCTCATGGTCTTTCTTAACATTGGTTTCTGTTCCATCTTGGTTTCTTTTAAAGGTGTGTTTGACTTGATATTTAAGGGTTTTTGTGTCTTGGGATCATACTATATGTTTCTATCTTATAATCTGTCTTAATACCTTAAGGTGTCTTTTTATATATATAGGGAATATGTCTTGATATCTTTGGGTATATGTCATTGTCTCAATGTCTTAGGGTAAGTGTATATTTTTTATTATATGGTTTGTTGTGAGATTTGTTTTGATATCGTAGGTCTTTGTGTCGTGAATTGGTTTATATGTGTGTGAAATGTTAGTGTAGCTAAGCGCTTTGACTTCCTAAGGTATGTGTTGGCTTGGCGCAGACAGACTTAAGAATGAACCATATAGATTTACTTCGACCAAAAATTTCTGTTCACAAACTGTGTATTTAATAAGTCGCCTTTGGAAACTATCAAGACTGAATGAGACTTTGCTTTACATTCAAACATCGATATGTCCACAAAAGAAACAACTATAACATGTATAAGGTTATAAAAAAAAAATTAAAAAAAACTTGAACCACGATAAATTTAGAAACTATTTCTGGATTATAATATTTGCTTCTTACAGAATCATTTAAAACTTCCAATTAATTTACTTTATTAATCTTTCATTTTACAACAATGGTTGCAAGGTGTAATCTGAAGTCAATGCGTGACCGGTTCACATTCGAAATTTTAATATTTCATGAAAGGGATAAATCTACCTAATCGAAAATGAATGATTTTAAATATGCGGGTATAGAATTTGAATACCTTTTTATCTTTAATTGACACTGGTATGTATATGCTTTTTGATATGACAGACTAGAATGTACTTTAGAAGTTGTTCAATCATAATCAAGTTATGTATCCTATCATCGGACAATATTGGTTTTTACTTTAGTGTACTTATGTTCTGTGGAATGATGAAGTACAGATCATTGACCTAGGGATAATTTAAACCTGGATTAGATATGTCTCTGTAAACATGAAAAAATACCAGTATACTGAATATGTATAAGTTTACAACTCTTGGCTAATTAAGGCGAACTTTGATGGAGCAGGAGTTGCTTACCCTTCTGGAGCACCTGAACTCACCCTGGTTATACAAAAACGGGTTTCGTTTAACTCGCATCGCAAGTGATAAGGTTTGTTAGTTACCTGGCCGAGTTCTGTCGTGGTTCTCTATGGGTACACCGGCTTCCACTGCCAGTAAAACTGACCGCTGCGATATGACTGAAAAATTGTTTAGAGTGACGTTTAACCCCAATCAAACAAAAAAAAAATCCATCCCAGTTCGAATCTTCGTAAAAGTCTACCATTGGACTAACAATCACAACATATATCCATAGTAAAAAGGACAAGTTCTGGATAAGAGATCCGGAAACAGCAGCACCGTATGGCAAATTGATAGTATAGGTATGTTAATAAGTCCTCAATGTTGTTCTGTGAATGTGATGAACATCTTCATTTCTGTGTCTAGACGCAGACGTAGCCATGGTCATCGACACCACATATCTTTCTCACTTATTGATGTGGCCTTCGATTACCTTCCACCGAATTCACAAGTTGAGACGATCTATGAATTAGTACGCTACGGTCGTTTAAGATTGGAGTGTTGCCAGACATCTCTCTGAACTTCATGACTTAAATGTTAACGTCCCATCTGACAAAATCCCTAACAAGATTGTTTTTGTTTGTAAATCACATTAAATAGATTGCTTGATAAAGGAATTGGGCGTTGAGAAGTCATTTGGCAACACTTCATATACCCCGACGACACTTACCAAAAAAGTCCTTGTTTATCGGTCAGTTTTGTCTTCATTTTGGAATATCAAACAAGCATGAAGAATTTGATCTTTTTTCACTTTGCTGGATTTCAAAGCTTCATGAGTATCTTTACAAACAACGTTACATTGCAGGGTCTGCCAAATGCTCCACCTCTTTCAAAGTTATGGACAAATATTTTAGTAGCAGTAAAAACGATCTCCAGTGTTACTTTCAAACAAGTCATTTGGAGGTGGTGTGAAACAAATGTAGATTTTTGTTAATATTCCAAAAATCTTTTAGAATGCTTCAAATCAAGGTCCCTTCCCTCTTGCAGTAGCATCAAAAGATTTGATTGTTCCACCCTGTACATTCAAAACTAAATGAAAAATTAAAATCTTTGGTTCACCCTTATTATGTTAAAAAGATGGCTATCGCAGATTCAAATATTTGGTTCTAGGATGGTACAAAGCTTATTTTGTTATTAACCACTCTGATTCCATGCAATAAAAAGTAATCTGTAGATGACATTACAGAATGCTTCAGATAGATTTCTTAATTGAAAAAAAAATTGTAATGTTTGGCGTTCGTGTGTTTCAACACACTATCGGCATACCGATAGTGACCGACAGTGCACCGATTCATGACGATTTATTCCTTTATTCGTTTGAAGCTGACTTCATGCACACCTTCCGCAGAGAAAAGATAAAATGTTGGTATTAATAACCGCTATATAGATGATGTTCTTTCACTTTATAGTTCTTAATTTGGTGACTATGTTGACCGCATAAATCCCATTGAACTTGAATTCAAAGATATCACAGAAACAAAAAGGACTGCTTCATACCTTACCATTCACCTTGAAATTGACAGTGAGGGATGGTTAAAAAACTAAACGACATGAATGATGACTAATTTCCAATTGTAAACTTTTCTGTCATGTCTAGCAGCATTCCAGCCGCACCTGCATACGAAGTGTATATTTCTCAGTTGATACGCTACACCAAAGCTTGTGCTCTCTATCAGAATTTTAACATGACTTGGTTGACCGGTAAGAAATATTCATTTCGCAATGACAATGGATATCTCACTGTCGTGACAACAAATCAGTACCTATACCAGTTGTGAATTACATCGATTGCGACTATTCATCGGCTTTGTGGATCAGGAGTTGATTACCTTTCCGGAGCACCTGAACCCACTAGTTTTTGTAGGGCTCGTGTTACTCGAGCTTTAGTTTTTAGTGTAGTGCTCTGTGTTCTATGTTTGTCTTTCCTTTCTTTTTTGTTGGCCATGGTCTTGTCTGTCCTCTTAATTCTGTCTGTCCCTTTGGTATCTTCGAATTCTTTTAACAACCACTTTCGCTTATAATGGCGGAGAAGAATAGCTCATGACGAGCTTTCAAAGACTTTATTATGTGCTTGAATCTTCGAACAAATAACAATCCGTCAGATTATATTGCTGTTGGCCTGCCTATTAGTACTTGTTATAAAGGTTCGGACGATCATTTTGTTGTTGGCCTGCCTGTTAATACTTGATATTAAGATTCGGACGATGGAATATATTGTTGACTTGTACATAAGTTTTTGTTACAAGGTTCGGAAGATTATATTGCTGTTGACATGACTGTTAGTACTTATTATAAATTTAGTTAAGGACGATTTTTTTGTTGTTGGCTGATTGCCAAGGTTCGTACGATTTTTGGTGTTGTTGACTTCCCTACACGTGCCTTTCTGTTAATACTGTTATAAATATAAGGACGACTTATTTGTTGTTGGCTAAATGCCAAGGTTCGTACTATTTTGGTGTTGTTGACTTGCCTATTAATACTGTTATAAATGTTAGGACGATTATTTCGCTGCATGTTGACTCGTCTGTTAGAACATGCTACTAAGGCTCAGGAATATTGTAATATTGACTTGCCTGTGACTACTTGTTATAAATGATTGTTTTAAGTATTGGACAAAATATAAAAATACGCAAGTAATTTGAAATACACTTTTTCGCAGTTTAAATGTCTCATTAAAATTTATAAATGCATGTTTACTATTAAATCAATTTCTCGCATTTCATCTGTTATATAAACACAAATAATTGAATATGACGGCGATTATGAATAATATGTGCAAGATAATATTTTCTACTCCTACTGTGCGATACCAAGTAATCCAGGACCTATTGTGTAAGTAAGATGATCGTTAAATTAACACCCCGCCTCTTATTACAATATAATTATTCTTATCAAAGAAATGGTAGCAAATTCATAAATACGAGACTGGACAACTGCAGGTGCATGTTATCGTTATGTCTAAGATTGTCTTTGTCGACAATGATAAGATAAGATAAGATACTTTATTCAATCCAATCAAAGGTGCCCAATACTGAGCTGCATAATCAATATAAATCATAGACAATTGAATACATATATGATTATAAAAATTCCAATGATTCAAGAAAAAGACGAGACAAGATATGATAACAAAAAGTAGTGTGATGGACGAAATATTACAGACATTCGCGGCCGTTATCGTCCATTGCGTTAGTTGACTATCGGGTATATAGTTAAACCACATGGGAGATAATTTGATGTAAATAGCGCTCTTTTCGATAAATCTTTGAGTTGATCAGACGTTCTTTGTTATTTGTGCCTTTATTAATTGTATTTCCATTAGTTTATCGCTGTCAAGTAACGCACGTAGTCATAACCGACCCAAAGCGTTATAGTAGCATCACAAGTTATAAAAAAACAATGCGAAATGAACACCGGATGGTTAAGGTAGGTTTGCTTTGTCGAAATGGACATCGGATATTTTTTTATCGAAGTGTCTCATTATGAAATGGACATGACGATTTTATTACTGACAAAACTGATGTAAAAATGAAAAGAGATAGGTTGAATGTCAGATAAAATGCCCTCCAAAAAATGAGAAAATCAAAGGGGAATAACAAATTAAGAGGTTAACAAAGTCTTCATAAAGGGTGGAATACCGCTCCATGTGAAAATCTCTAATTCGTCCCAAATAAAATAAACCGCAATGCATAAATAATGCTGCCCTTACCTGAATATTATCAAAAATGCACATGCTACAAAACTTTTATTACAAAGAAAAACCAATGAGTACAATTCCTGACTTGGGGCAGGCAAATGAGACATGTGATGGGGTTAAACAAGTTAAGTGAGATCCCAACCCTCCTAACAAGTGGTCCAAGGCAAAAATAAACGAAAACAAAAGAGACCGAAAATACACGATAGTTTTAGACAATGTGAACGTGATTTATTGATTGAGTGATTAATTGATTATCAACGTCCTTCATGTTATATTTCTGTCATGCTCTGTACTAAAACAAAATGAAAACACTAAATTACTATACACATTAAACTAGTGGAAAAAAGCGTGATGAATATGATAGAGAAAAAAATATACCAGTTGACCTCCAGTTTACTGACTCTTCTAAAAATTAATAATCCCATAACTTTATTTTCTTCGACTCTTGTTTAAATATCCGTTTTTAAGATGGCAGACATGACACAAAAAATATTCCTACTTAACGGTTTATGGCGATTTGAAATGTACAACAATGTTATTGACAATACTATACTTTACTGGTATAGCAAACTTTGCTATTGTTACTTGTTGCAAAAAAAACTCGCCAACTTTATTTCCCTATTATCCAAAGGTACTGATATTTACCACCAACCTTGGTCACAGGCGATTGGGGCACCTGACCCCCCTTTTTCCATTTTTTATTTTATTTTATTTTTTGATTTGTGGTGCAAAAATTACGTGCTTTTATCTAATTTTACAGAATAAAAAAATGCAGCGGTTGCTTGGTCTTTTAGTGAGCAAG